>CAKNYM010024497.1:0-45163 GCA_932195095.1 Andricus curvator
ATACAGGGTGATTCACACTTCATCATACACCTTGTATATACAGATTCCTTGTAAAAAACCAAACAACAAATTACAATGGCAAAATGTTGTACGCTCAATAGTTTTTAAACTATTGATAATTGCAGCGAGCCAATAGGAGGTTGTTATTCTCGCGCGTTCATGAGCATCTTGCGCGAACGAACTGTTGATGTCTTACTTCAAGTTAGTATGAGAAAGCCTGTTCAGATTGTCTAATTTCCCCTCCGTTTATTTTTGCAGAAGATTTTGACTCTTTGGTGCAACTTCACACTAAAACGAGATTCGAACATTATCAAGTATCTTTAACTGGCAACAAAATTGCAAAATATTTCTCGAGGAGTTCATTACCTAAATTAAATGCATAATTTGCTTTGAATTATGTAGAAGCCTCCTGAATTCTTCGCATTCTTTTGAATATTTAAAATCTTTTTGAATGAAAGAAGGCCCTGCTAATGTAGAAACGTTCTAAATTTTTAAACAAATGTCTATCGAATTCGAGGTCATGAAACTTAATTTTATTCCTGGAAATAAAGAAATACCTTCGCTCGACTTTTATAAACGTCTAGAAACAGGAAATTTAGTTCCTGTTCGAAGAGGCTATGGGCAAGGAGATGTAGGAATTCAGTTGCCTGTGCATGATGAAGACGCGATTGTGAATAGTGTTCTTGAAAAACCTTCTATCGGTATACGGGGTCTTGCCGCAATGCATGGAACAAGTTACAGTACTTGCCAAAGGGTGTTGAAAAAGAGTAATCTCCATGCGTATCACTTTTTAAGAGTGCAAACGTTGCAAGAAAATGACTTTCCCAGACGCCTACAATTTTGTAACTGGTTGCTAGGACGACATGCCAATGATCCACATTTTGTAAAGAGCATTATGTTTACTGATGAATGCACCTTTACAAGAAATGGAATTTTTAATTCCCGAAATTGGCATCATTATTGTTTCGAAAATCCTCATGTCACACTTCCAACCCGAAATACTCAGAACCGATTCAGTATAAATTTATGATGCGGCATTGTGGAGGAACATGTGGTAACCTTTCATTTCATGAATACAATCCATTTAATTTTTATTCCTGATCCCTCAGTACATTATTGTAAACTAATTTACACTAGATTGGTCCGTTTGAAATCGAGGGACATTTAAATGGTGAGTCAGAGACTCGTTTTCCAACAAGATGGAGCTCCTGCACACAATTCGCTCGTTGCAAGAACAGTTTTGAATAATATGTTTCCCAATGCTTGGATTGGCACACGCGGTCCACTTGCTCAATGGCCACCAAGATCACCTGATCTTACTTCTTGTGACTTTTTTTTATGGGGATTTTTAAAAGAAAAAGTTTATCAGACGCCGGTGCATACCAGGGAAGAACTTCTTAATCGGCTACAAGAAGCATTTGCCTTAATTACCCCCGACATTCTTCAGAAACTGTCAAGCAACATTGTGCGGCGCGCTGAATTATGTGATGAACATGCAGGGCAACATTTTGAACAATATCTAAAATAAAAAATTTTTAATGTTGCCTACCTATTATCATAGCAAATTTTAAAATAAATAAATAAAATTAAAGCTTAGTAGACTTTCTTTCTTGAAAATTTATTAACAAGTCTGAAATAAAAAAAACACTTATTCCACCCGAACAAGTCCTTCTTTTCCATTCCTGGCAGAATTGCAGTTACTTGTATTTTAACATAATTAACAATGACTATAAGATTACAGAATGAAATGAACTTACTTTCGTGATAATTTATTTAGAAGCCTAAATAAGTAGTCTATTTGCTTCAAGTTTTATGATGATTTTAATTTACATAACATTCAGACTCTTTTAAAAAACAGAAAAGACTTCGGTTAGAACGAGTAAATAAAAATGTTATTGAAATTTGAGTCCGCAGAATTTGAAACAAGATATTCGATTTATGCATTGCATTTTTTTATGAAACTTCAGGTAAATATGAATTTTGAAGTTGAGATTTGCCATCTGTAATAATTTAGTTTAGATTTAGTTTAGATACAGTATTTAAATCGGGGGATTCCCTAAACAAGTGGCAGTGATATGTTTAACGAACTTCACGTTGTTTCGAACCTTTTGTCTCTGGTCTGTCTGTTTCGACTTTTTTTTACTAACTTGAAGTAAGACATCAACAGTTCGTTCGAGCAAGATGCTCATGAACGCGCGAGAATAACAACCTCCTATTGGCTCTTTGCAATTACCAATAGTTTAAAAACTATTGAGCGTACAACATTTTGCCATTGTAATTTGCTGTTTGGTTTTTTACAAGGAATCTGTATATACAAAGTGTATGATGTATATATAGGTTTCGATTCCTTTGGAATCGAACTGAAGGGCCTATGACAAAGCCACCGAACGCGTCCTCGGGTTGCGGATAGAGGGTCCCTGTACCAAGGGTTTCAGCTGAATATGGTTACAGTAATTAATAAGCTGTCACGGACAATTGTCCAGGGATGGTCCCGAAGGAAAAACCCCTAAGCGGAGGCGTAACAAACGTGCCGAACGGCGTAACAAACGGGCTCTACAAGGATGGACAAACCCTTTCCCTAGCTGCTCGTGTGAACAACAATGACACCACCAAACCACCAAAAAGTTGTAGATACGGTTCAAAACGATCGAACGCGCAGAGCACCCGACAATGGGTCGGCAAGCAGTGCCGATCACCCTAGAGTTCGGGGTGCTTGAAATAATTTAGATGGGAACACGACGACGAACCGGAGAAACGCCTACATTGAGTAGACGAGTCAACTCAAGGACGACTTGCTGGACTGCTACGATGCCAGCATTATCCCTGTTCACCGAGGCTTTATGGCGCGTATGCACACTCTGTGGTGCCAGAAACACCCAGAGCTTCAGCACGTTTCGATTCAATCATTGCAAAATCAACGTGCCCACCTCTGGAAAAATGGATATGTACGCGGAGCGCTTCCCCAACCGTTACTTGAACAAGCTGCAGACGAAGATGCGGAAGCGATATTAAGACCAACGGCGGAAAGCAAACAGCTTCTGAGAGATGACCGCGATATCATCACAAGGAGGAACATTACCATGCAATCAATTGCTCAGTTTATGGTGCTGCGAGAGCTTTGGCTGATTCAAATCGAAGCCTGAAACCGACGATAGATCAAAAATCAACCCAAGCCCAACGAGGTAGAGACTTTTTGGAGAGAGGTATACAAGATCCCGAAAACACTGGAGTTGACAGAAGATACCGACAATATCATCCGCTTCAAGGAGTTTTGCGACAACCTCATACCATCTGAGGAGGAATGTCTATCAATCACTGCCGAAGAGGTGAAAAAAGCACTCAAGGGCACGAAGAACTTTTCCGCTGCAGGACCAGATGGTATCAAAAAACTTCTGGTGGAAGAAGTTTACTTCTACACACCAACATGTGGCCCGCATATTCACCTCTTATTTGAAGTCGGAAACGCCCATTCCGCAGTGGCTGATGTTAGGACGCATTATACTCCTACCGAAAAAAGGCAACTTGTCAACGCAGAGAATTACAGGCCAATAACTTGTTTGAACACACTGTATAAAATCTCTACAGCCTATCAGAGTGTATCAGCGCGTCCTGTCAATGGCCTGGATTGACTACCGGGAAGCTTTCGATTGAACCTCTCACAGACTTATCATCTGTCTTTTGGAAAGCTTGAAGGTTCATTCACACATAGTGAGATGCATAGAGAGATTGTTGCCCCCTTGGAAAACTAGATTTACTATCTCGTCTGGAAATTATCGGGTGACAACGAATAACGCCACCTTCCAGAGGGGAGTATTTCAGGGTGATACCATGAGCCCTCTGCTTTTTTGCATCACACTTTACCTCTATCTCTCGCACTACGAAATTCTCCTGGATACCTCTGCGCCGACACTGATCATCGCAAGCAAACTTCAACTTGCTCTAAATATCGTCAAGAAGTACACAGGAGAGATTGGTATGGACTTTAGATTGGTCAGTGTAACATCATGGAAGGAGTCTCTCTGAAGCAGATTCTAGCGTCATCTTCGACAGATTTGGTCTTTCAATCTGTCTGCGTTGAACAAGGTATCTACGACTAACATGCTTGCCGGCCCGGTTCTACTCTACTCGTTTGGGGTGGTTGAATGGACGAAGAACGAGCTTACGGCGACCCTTGGCTTGAATTTTAACATCAGAAGCGAGGAAAGTGCATTACTCGATCTAGATGCTTCACTTCTGAAAGCCGAAGTGAAGAAAGCAGATGTAGAAAATTTCCGCCAACAGCTATTCGACAAGAAAATGCACGAAAACGTTCACAAAAATGTAGAAAAACAGTCCGTGTCCAAGTAGCAAACTTTTGCTTTCCTCAGATCATCAGGACTTAATTCAAATACAGAGGGTTTCATTTTCGCACGACAGACGGTGTCATTTCCACCTTAGAATACCGTGACCGCATTTGATGGCAAGAAAGTTCTCAGCGATAGGTGAAGTGCGCGTCATGCACACGCTGAGTACCAGGAACACATACTTTGCGGTGTCCCACTCAAGTGGGAACGAGCCTGCCCTGCCGAACGCTCCGAGGGAAGTAGAGTCAATTGTCAGAAACAAGAAGTTCCAAATTTTCTGAATCTATGATCTTCGGACAGCAGTTTCCATTGCACACTCGAGGCCTGACATCGTTCTTCAGGACTTGTAGAAAAGAACCATATTCGTGATCGAATTCTCGGATCTGGCCGACTACAATATCACTAACAAGCAGTAGAAAAAAGAGATGTATCAAGACCTTAAAAGGTATCTGCAGCGACTGTACCCAAAATATTCGGTTAAAATTATTGTCCTTGTGATCGGTGCTCTCGGAGGTGCGAAACTATTACTGGTTCGTAACCTCAAAGATATGCACGCATGCCAAAAACATGCCGACGCTCTTGCGAGATGGATGCAGAGGGCTGTCGTCCTTGGTCGATCCGTGTCCTCAAAACACATGAGGGTTTGGCCGGCCTGTCGTTGTGATTTCGCCGTGACCTGTGGCCACCAATCTCACGGTTGTGAGACGTGGCCATAGGTGTGATTTACTGCGGTTCAACTGAGAGCCAGTGTCATTTTCATAGATAGCAGTTGCTCCCTGTGAGACCCAACGGTGAATGTTTAAGATGTTTTTTGTAATTTTATATATATATATATATATATATATATATAAACTATCGAAATAATAATAAAATCGAAAATAATAATAAATTTTTTTTGCAAAAGTTAATAATTACCGAGTTATTAGCAATTAAATATTAACCAATCAGAAGCACGCGTTAGAAGGTCAACGTTCCATGCGCCATCGACGATACTGTGTGCATAAACAAGTTCAGCTCTTATAATTTATACTCCGTTCGCTTTTCCAGTATGTTGTGACTCTCTGGTGCAGATGCACACTTCAAAAATATACAAAAATAAAAAAATATCTTTCCCCCAAGCAACCAAATTAGTCAACATTTTTATAAATTCAATAGGGTTCGTTTGAATTTTGTAAAATTCTCTTGAGTACAGCAGAATTCTCTTGAATTTAGAGGAATTCCCTTAAATTCTGTATAAATATCACGTAAAATCAGTATGATTCTCTTGAATTATATGGAATTCTTTTGAGTTCAGCAAAATTCTCTTGAAATCTGTAAAATGATCTTGAAATGAGTAGAAACCTTATGAAACCAGAAAAAATTCTCTTAAATTCAGTTAAGCCGTCATGAATTCAATACAATTCTCCTAAGTTCGGCAGAATTCAATTGAATCGAGAAGAATTCTCTTGAATACAGAATAATTCTCTTGAATTATTATGCATTCTCTTGAGATCAGCATAATTCTCTTTAATTAAACAGATATCCCTTAAATTCTATGTAGAATTCTTTGAGTTCAGCAGAATTATCTTGAAATCAGTAGAATTCTCCCAAGTTCGACATTATTCTCTTGAAATCGGTAGAATTTTCTCTGGAATTCAGTAGAATTCTCTTGAGTTGTCTATTAATATATCTCGTGAATTCAGTAGAATTCTCTTGAATTAAATAGAATTCTCTTGAATTATGTGGATTTCTCTTGAATTATGTGGAATTCTCTTGAATTCTGTAGAATTCTCTTGAGTTCAGCAGAACTCTCTTAAAATTTGTAGAAGTCTCTTGAATTGTATAGAATTCTTTTGAGTTCAGCAGAACTCTCTTGAAATTTGTAGGATCCTCTTGAATTATGTAGAATTCTCTTGAGTTCCGCACCACTTTCTTCAAATCTGTAGTATCCTCTTGAATTCAGTAGGATTTTCTTGAGTAATGTAGCAGTCTCTTGAATTCTGTAGAATTCTTTTGAATTTCGTACAATTCTTTTGAATTTCGTACAATTCTCTTAAATTTCGTAGAAGTCTCTCGACTAAGCTTTGAATTATTTTGAATTAATTCGTCTTTTCCCACAATAATATTAGACAACTCCAAAAACCTTTGACTAAGGCAGCCGAACAAAATCGCTTTTTCGAGGACGTGCTTTGATTTCGAAACACCAGTTCCGAGTTTCTGACAATATAAAAATCTAGGTGCGAGATCATTATGGATCTTATGTTTTAATGTATGTCCAGAAGGATTTATATAATATAATAAAAATGAGTGAATTTGTTCTTTCTGAGAACTACATTAAAACCAGGTTTGGCTAATTTGTGAGAATGTCAATTATGTAGAACTTAAGGAATGATTCATTTTCAATCTATCCCCACATGGAAACACGACAATCAACTCCTTAAGCGCATAACAAGGAAAGAGTAAATCTTTTGATACACAGGTTTTGGTAGCGTTTTGGTGAAAATGTCGTCTAGCTGCTCCGAGGTAGAAACTTACTTCATATCAAACACACCATTTTCAAACTTCTCTCTTATAAAATGATACGTCACATCGATGTGTTTCATACGTTTGTGAAACACAGGACTTTTAATCAACTTAATAGAACTTTGGTTGTCTATACACAGTGCAGTCGCACTTGTTAGATTTTTACCAACTTCAGACAAGAATTGCCTTAACCACAGCACTTCTTTCGATGCGCTTGATGCTGCCACGTTCTCAGTCTCTGTCGTGGAGAGAGAAACTGATTTTTGTCGCTGACAATTCCAGGTAACTGGACCACTGCACATTTTGAAGACATAGCCGGTTGTACATTTTTTGGTGTCCCGATCTCCTGCATAGACATCATCCGAATAGCCGATCAAAACGTCGTTTCCGTCGTTTCTTTCACACATTATTCCGAAACTCCGTGCTTCCTTCCAATATTTGAATACACGCTTCACTGCTTTCAAATGGATAGAACCATACCTGTTTTGAAATCTACTCAGTAAATTCACAGAGAACTGGATATCTGGTCGAGTACTAAGACCAGCACACATCAGTGATATAATTGCTTCACGCTATGGCAACTTACCCATTAGATGTTCATACATTTCTCATCAGCTGATGATGATGGGACCACCCTCTTTTTCTCTCTTGATATCTTGTCCCAACAGAAGACCGTCATCGACGTAGAACACAATTATGACAGTGCTTCCCTGGAAGTCGTCCATATACACACCTGTCGGCCTGGCACTGGCGAAACCAAAATCTTGTCGAAATTTGTGAAACTTTTGGTTCGAACATCGTGGTGCCTGTTTTAGTCCATATAAGGATTTCTTCAGTCTGAACACTAGTCCCGTTGAATCTGTGACACCATGCAGGAAATTCATGTAAACCTCTTCTGTTAAATCGCCATGAGCAACTGCTGTTTTTATGTCAAATTGGACTATTTTTATTTTATTTTGACGGTTCCTGCAAAAGAACACGAAGTGTGTCAAATCTTGTTGTTGGTGCATAGGTTTCTGTATAGTCTATTCCTTAAAACTTGAGAAAAACCTTTGGCAACTACTCTGCCTTGTAGCGTTGCATTTCTCCAAGTGAATCTCTTTTTACCTTAAAAATCCATCTTGATCAAATAATCTTCTTATCAGCTGATAGAGGAACCAACTCCCACGTGTTGTTCTGCTTCAGCGCCTCCAATTCGTCTTTTATTGCAGTTTTACAATTTTCTGCATCAGGTCCGATCATAGCGTCCTTGAAGGTTTGTGGAGTATCAGCTTCAACGAGATTGGCTCGATAGAGATTAGGAGCACGGAGAGATTCAAAAGGGCGTCATATTCGTTCATGAACTTCCTCTGATCCGTTATCATCTTTCGGCAACTCTTTTTGTTGTTGACTTCTTCATGCTCGTTTCTTTTCTATCGAAAATCCTGCATCTGTTGTGGTACGATATTCTTACATCCCAAAGGAATCAGAACTGCATTCTTCCTAGGTTAATCCACATGAGAGTTTTCATTGAAAATTACATTTCGAGAAATAGTGATTTTCTTTTGATCAAACAATCGGTAGTTGGTCGAGTTTGCTTCATATCCGACAAGAATCAGCTTTCTTCCTTTAGGTTCGAACTTAGTATTTTTTCCTTTAGGTGTGTACACATGAGCTTCACTGCCGAGCACTTTGACATGATTGACTATAGGCTTCTTTCCATGCCAGATCTCGAACGGCATGGTATTCGGAGTCTGACTTGAGGGCATTCTCTTTAGCAAATAATCTGCGGTATCAACCACTTCAGCCCACAGATATTTCGGCGAATACTTCGTGTAAAGCATAGAGAAAGCAGATTCAAACACCGTTCTATTTTCTCGTTCTAATAGAACATTTTGTTCTGGTATATAAGGAGCAGTCTTCACATGCTCGATTCCTGGTCTTGAGAGGAATTCACGAAACTCGTTGTTAAAGAATTCCGCCCCATTATCCGAGCGCAAAACATTCACTTAGAACCCGAATTTATTTACTCTCTTTTTCACGTATTGTTTAAATCAATCAAAGATTGCGAGAAACTTCACAGTTAGTAAAGATGATGCATCATCTTTAAATAGCATGAAATATTTTGCACCACTAACCGATTCAACCGACATGGGACCACATAAGTCGATATGAAGAAATTCATCAGGCACAGTCTTTCTACGTTCATTTTCGGAGAACGGCAATTTACGCTATTTGCCATATTGGCAGCCTTCGCAGAAAAAAATACTCCTATCAATTAACTGAACACCTTCGATAAGACTATTTCCGATCATATCGCAAAGGGATTTAACGTTTACCTGGCCAAGCCGTTCGTGCCATAATTTTAAATCAGCACGAGAAACTGCGTTTACCTCGGAAGACACAATCGTACCAAACAACATTGTGTAGTGATTATTAGACGTACGAACCGCACTAGCCACTAACTTCTCTGCCTCGTAGACTTCAGATGTGGATTTTTCTTTGATGACCTTCAGACCTTTTGAGGTTTGACACCCTCATGGAACAAATTTCTTTTCAACATCGGCACGTACAGAACGTTCGTGATGTAGACTCGAACCATTCCTCGTTGACGAGCTTCTTTATTTTAATTGTACCGGTGTCTTTAAATGCGAATCCTTTATGATTAGTAAGAGAGACGTCGCTGTCCTCACTCATTTCTTGGAATGTGGAGAAAAATTCTCTTCGATGAGTCATGTCAGCGAATGCACCGCTATCCATGAGCCACCTGTCGTCGGAGGATACTGGAATCTCGCACATAACATCACTGAATTCAACACTATAAGCAGATTGATTATCTGCTCTTTCCTTTTGATCACTATTCTTCTTAGAAATCCGGCCTTTACATGAGAAATGACCCTTTTTATGGCAATTGTAACAAGTCATTTTACGCAAGTAAACCTTAAGACTTTCCAGATTTTACGTCTTTTGATGTAGAACTTTTAAAATCAGTCTTTTGATTCGAAGATGCAAGAAAAGCCATTTCCTGCTCTTCCGTTGAGGTTAGACTAGCTTTTTCCTCCAACAATCTCTCCGTAAGATTTGGCAACGACTGTCTTTCTGGGTCCATAGAAAGCCATGCTTGTCGAAAACTTCGATATTTACTTTGTAACGTTCCGAGAATTTTCGTAGCAATGGAAACGTCACTTAAAATCTCTCCAGTCCCCTTTACTTGACGCGCTAGATTCTTAATTTTGGCCATGTGTTCTGCCAGAGATTCTTTTGGATTCAATTTCACCTGATGAAACCTATCGAGAATCATCATTTTATTTAATTCCGACTTTTGTTGGTACACGGAGTCCAACTTATCAATAATTTCTTTTGACGATGTGCAACTCTCAATCAGAATGATTTGAGTGATGTTCATCGCCGCCGTTAGCATGAGCATAGCGATCGCATCGTTTTTTGCATGCTAAGCGTTCCGCCGCATTTGCTGCTCCAGACTATGTCACTGTTCCTATACCGTGCGTGTTCCTATACCTATACTGTGCGATACCGTACACACCTTTTTCTCTCAGAGCAGAGACCATTTGAAACCTCCACTGTTGATAGCTTTTACCATCAAACTTGTTAACCGACGCCACGTAGATCCTGTCCGCAACTGTTCAAAGATTCACGATCACACTCGCACCAAATCTCGCATTACACAAAGCGGTGAAAAAAAGAATTCTAACCCTTTTGAAAATATTCCAGGTTATTCCGCACACAGCAGGGCATGACCTGGGCCCATAACCTAATGAATAAGAGCGGGAAATAAAATGGAGAATACTTTTGATGAAAGATCGTTATGGAACATTAACTTGTCGTGCACGTAGCAACGAGCGAACGGAAAACAGAAAAGCAGCGGTCAGCAAAGAGCGCAGGCGCATACGTAGATCAGGGCCGTGAGAACGTTATGTTCCCTTGATTCAGGCGCGTACAATTAAATATGACGTATTAGAAATAGGATATCATATCCACGTAAATTATACTTAATAATTACTGTAGGGATGGAGATGTACAGTAGAATATTGGAAAGGTGTGTGGGGTAATTATTTTCAATTTTAATTTTTTTTCGCAGTTTTAGTAGAATCCATCTGAGATGAGATTTGTTAATGTACTAGGGGTGCTTTTTGGAGCTGCTGAATATTATTACAGGGATGAGATATCTAATAGAGTCTGGAGTATGGAGTAGCTATTTTCAATATTAATTTTTTGTTTGTTTTAGTTAATGGCAGCTGAGATGGGATTTGTTAAATGTACTAGGGTCTGCTGTTGAGGGTTGCTGAATATTAGATTGGGGATGAAGATATGAATTAGAGTCCAGGAAAGATATTTAAGGTAATTATTTCTAATTTAAAAGTTTTTTTGGCTGTTTTAGATTAAGGCAGCTGGTATGAGGTTTGTTAAATGTACTAGGTTTTTTTGGGGGTTGTTGAATATTACCGTAGGGATGGGGATATCTACTATAGTCTTGAGAAGGTGTCTGGGGTATTTATGTCTGATTTAAAAATTGTTGGCTGCTTTAGTTGAAGGCACCGGAAACGAGGTTTGTTAAATGTACTAGGGCTGGTCTTTTGAGTTGTTGAATATTATTGTAGCTTTGGGGATATCTAATGGATTCGTGACAAGGTGCCTGGGGTGATTGTTTTTTAGCTGACTTTTTGTTTTGTGGCTTTAGTCGAATACAGTGAAACGGGGTTCGTTAAATATATTTGGGGTGGTTTTTGCCTATTGCCTAATATTACAGCGGGAAAATACGAATGAATTCAAAATATATCAAAGCTTATTCTAATGAATTCGAAAGTATTCTGCTGAATACTAGAGAATTATATTGAATTTAAGAGAGTTCTACTGAATTAAAGAGAATTCTACAGAATTCAAAAGAATTCGACTGAATTCAAAAGAACTCTACTGAATTCAAAAGAATTCGACTGAATTCAAGTGAAGTCTGCTAAATTAACGAAATATTTATACAAAAATCAAGAGAATTCTGCTAAACTCAAGAGAATTCTACTAAATTTAATAGAATTCTACAGATTTCAACAGAATTCTGGATTTTGTTCACACACGGGGATGCTTTTCAGGCTATTACCCAGTGAAAGCTTAGCATCTCCAAGAGCGCCGATGATCAGAACGACTAGCTTAACAGAATTTTCCAGGTATAACCGTCGCAACTCCCTTCCAAGGTCTTTATACCTCTCTTTCTTTTAATTATCCTTGGCTATGATATTTTTATCACCTGGTGCCGAAAATTCGATAACGAACATGCTTCGCTTCTCGAAGTCAAGGAGAACTATGTCAGGCATTGAGTGCGCAACAGGAACGATTGTCGAGAATATGAAATTCCAGTATATGCGGCAACCCTCTTCTAAGGCTGTTCAAAGGAACAACAATGATAACACCAAACATAGTTGTAGTAAGTGCGGTGGAAAACAATCGAACGCGCAGGACTCCCTACAATGGGTTGGACAACAATACCACATCGTGAGGTGCATAGAGAGCTTGACGCCGCTTTGGGAAACCAAATTTACTACTTCATTTCCCAATTACTTCGCCATTCCCAAGAGTACTACTGCGGTAAAACTGGAAATCGAAAGCATAAGGTCACTCATGTATTTTACATGGATCTAAAGATAGTCAAAGAGAACACTCAAGAGACTGGAATGGAGTTTGTGTTAGAATCATGCGCCAAGGTTAATTTGAAGCGAGGAAAACTTAATAGCATCCCCGAAGACCCCGAACTCGTCGATAGAAACTCTATATGACATCTTGGCGCTAGAGAGACCTACACATAACTGGCCGTGCCACAAATCCGCAACCAAGACGCAACATCGATTAAGAATGCTTTCCGACGTAAATACAAACGTCTTAACCGACAAAGTTGGTCCTTTGTACTGCCGGCGTGAAACGAAGTATCTGCAACGCACATGCTTGCAATCACGGTAGTACTTTATTCATTTGGAGTGGTTCCGTGAACGAAGAACGACCTCAGATCCATCAATATAGGGTCACGAAAAGTTATGCACATGAAGAAAAGCATGCACCTTAAGTCGTCTGTTCCGCGACTTTACATCTTGCGCCGTCAAAGTGGTTGCGGAATACTTGATCCTGAATGCCTTCACAAGAGGATTATTTTGGGTACAGCACATATAGTCGCAAATGGACGGGACCCTCTTCTTAAAATGGTCAGAGAACACGAAGAAGTGCGCGAAAGGAACGTTTCTGTACAAAGCAGCGGAGGAGACTGCTGAAACACTTGGCCTTGACTTCAATTCAGGGCTGAGCCAAAGGCATCAAACATTATATATCTCGAGTACACACTTCTGAAGGCCCGGGTCAAGAAAGCAGAGGAGAAAAACTTACGTGAACAGCTCCTCGACAAGAGGATCCACGGCATCTTCCATCGGCACGGAGGGTTTCATTTTGGCGTGTCAAGATGTCTTCATTTCAAGTTTAGCATACCGTCGCCACATTTTAAGCCAACACATTACCGATGATAGCTGCAGAGCGGGTCATGCAAACCCCGAGCACCTAGGACACATACTATCTAGTTGTCCGACTCATGCGGGAACGACGTACATCCAGAGGCACAATGCGGTATTAAGAGTACTTTATTACCATCGCTTTCGCTCTTACGGCATTAGCCCTGACACCACTCCGCCAAACGCTCCTAGGGAAATGGAGTCAATTGTCCAAAAGGGAAGTGCCACATATACTGGAACTTCATATTCTTGACATGTGCGTTATCGATGTTTCGGCACCAACCGACAACAACATCGCAGCCAAGGAAAATGAAAAAAAGAGAGGTATAAATACCTTATAAGGGAGTTGCGACACCTATACCCAAAATATTCTGTTAAGCTAGTCGTTCTAATTATCGGTGCTCTTGGCGGAGCCAAGCTTTCACTGGTTAATAGCCTGAAAAGTATCCTTGCGTTTCAACGAAATACTAAGGCACTTGCGGGGAAAATGCAGAAGGCGGTCGTCCTTAGGTCGCTTCGTGTCCTCAGGGTGCACGAGACTTTTGCCGAATCATCGTATTGAGTCTATCGCAGACTATAACCACCTATCTGACGGTCGTGAGACGTGTTTACAACTGAAATTTTTCCCTTATAAGATCTTTGTACCTCTCTTTCTTTTCATTCTCCTTGGCTGTGACGTTCTTGTCGGCTGGTGCCGAAAATTCGATAACGAACATGGTTCCTTTCTGGAAATCAAGGAGCGCTATGAGAGGCCAAGAGTACACGTCAGAAACAATTGTCGAGGATATGAAGTTCCACTATATAGTTAAAAGTTGGTCATAAGGACTTTTTCGCCGGGAGCAGGTGCTCAACTGAAAAATTGCACCCGCTCCCAGCGAAATCGCGATAAAATTTTAGCTGTAACCACGTCTCACGACCGAGAGATAGGTGGTTACAGTCTGCGACGAATTCAATACGATGATCAGGCAAAAGTCTCGTAAACCCTTAGGACACGGTCGACCCAAGGACGACCGCCTTCTGCATTTTCCCCGCAAGTGTCTCAGCACTTTGTTGACACGCAGGGATGCTTTTCAGGCTATTAACCAGTGAAACCTTGGCACCTCCAAGAGCGCAGATGATCAAGACGATTAGCTTAACAGAATATTCCTGGTATAACCGTCGCAACTCCCTTATATGGTCTTTATACCTCTCTTTCTTTTCTTTCTCCTTGGCTGTGACGTTTTTGTCAGCTGGTGCCGAAAATTCGATAACGAACATGTTTCGTTTCTCTAAGTCAAGGAGAACTATGTCAGGCCTCGAGTGCGCAACAGAAACAATAGTCGAGAATATGACGTTCCAGTATATGCGGCACTTCTCATTTTCGACAATTGACTCTATTTCTCTAGCAGAGTTTAGCGGAGAGGTATTTGGGCTAATGCCGAAAGAGGGACAGAGATGGTAATAAAGCACTCTTAGAGCGGCATTGAGTCTTTGGATGCAGGTCGTTTCCGCATGAGTTGGACAACTAGATTATATGTGTCCTAGATGCTCGGGGTGTGCATGACACGCTCTGCAGCTATCATCGGGAATGTCTTGGCTTACAATGTGGTAACGGTATGCGACATCGACTGATCCTTCACATTTCTGTGGAGGATGCCGCGGATCCTCTTCTCGAGGAGCTGTTCGCGGAAGTTTTTCTCCTGTGCTTCCTGATCCGGGCCTTAAGAAGTGAGTACTTGAGATGGATCATGTTTGATGCATTTGGCTCACCCCTGATATTGAAGTCAAGGCCAAGTATTTCAGCAGGCGCCTCCGCTACTTTACACAGAAACGCTCCTTTGCCCACTTCGTGTTTTCTGACCATTTTAACAAGAGAGTCTCGTCCATTTGCGACTATATGTGCTATACCCAGAATAATACTGTTGTGAAGACATTCAAGATTAATTATTCCGCGACTACCTTGGAGGCGTGAAATGTAAAGTAGCGGAACAGACGACTTAAGATGCATGCTTTTGTTCATGTGCATAACTTTTCGTGACACGATATCGAGAGATCTGAGCTCGTCCTTAGTCCATAGAACCACTCCAAATAAATAGAGTACTACCGGGACGGCAAGCATGATCCTTGCAGATACTTTGTTCCTCGCCGACAGTTCGGAGGACCAAAATCTGTCTGACAGGACGTTTTTATTTAAATCGGAGAGCAATCTTAATCGATGTTACGTCCTGAATGAGGCATTGTGGCACGCCCAGGTATGCGTATGTCTCTCCAGCGCCAAGGTGTCGTATAGCGCTTTTTTCGGCGAGATCGGGGTCTTTGATAAACTTTAGAGCTAGATTTAGATGGACTTTATTTTTAGCATAGATCTTGAGATCATCCATGTAAAATACTTGAGTGACCTTATGCTTTTGATTTCCATTTTTGCCGCAGAAGTACCCTTGGGAATGGTGAAGTACGAGAGATAGTGAAAATAATGTGAGGCGAAACAGGAGAGGGCTCATGGTGTTGCCCTGAAAGACACCTCTCTGAAAGGTGACGCTGTTAGTTGTCACACGATGTTTTCCAGATGAGATAGTAAATATGATTTTCCAAAGCGGCATCAATCCCTCTATGCACCTCACGATATGTGGATACACCTTTAAGCTTTCCAACAGACAGATGATAAGTCTATGGGAGGTTGAATCGAAAGCTTACCGGTAGTCCATCCAGGCCATTGATAGGTAGCGCTGGTAGGATGCTGCGTCTTTGCAGACACATCTATCGATAAGCAGGTTCTCCCGACATCCTGCTATGCCTCTCTTTCAGCCGAGTTGTTAATATATCTCGCGCCATACAGGTCCGAATGTCTAAACAATCCTATCACTTAGAATAGATGTGAAGATCTTAAACAGCGTGTTCAGACAAGTTATTTGCCTGTAATTCTTTGGGTCAGACAAGTTGCCCATCTGCGGGAGGAGCACTGTGCATCCTTCCACCAACCACTCCGGAATAGGCTCTTCCGACTTTCGATACGCGGTGAAAATGCGGGCTGGATGCTGGTAGATTGGACGAAACTTTTTCCACCAGAAGGTCTTAATACCATCTGGTCCCGAAGAGGAATAGTTCTTCATGCCTTTCAATGCTTTTGTCACCTCCTGGGTAGTGATAGGTGGGCATTCCTCCTTGGGTGTTATGAGGGCACTGCACAGCTCCTCGAAGCTATTCATGTTCTTTGAGTTTTCTTTCAGTGGATGCTGGACTAAGGCTTCTCTCCAAAATGCCTCGAACTCATCTGGTTTGGGCGGGCGGTCGACAGTAATTGGAGGGCTTGGAAGTGCCGAGATGGGTCAGAGAAAAAGTGTTGAACCACCTCTGAACCACCCGTCTCTCCGCTTGAGACTTCTCCTAGCGTCAGAAAGTACCCGTATTCTGTCAACAATGTTGCTTGATGGTCACCAGATCTGACTTGTTGAGTATGTGATGACGACTTTACCCTCCGTATCGCGGTCTCGGATGTTTACACATCAAAAGTTAACCAATTTCGCGTTAATCGTCCAAGAATTTTGAATACCAGAATTTCACAGGTCTTGGAAATCGGCTTCGGATACTGATTAAAAATAGAATTTTTTACTCCCGGTGCCCCACGTCAATAGGGCATAAAACCGGAGTTTATAAGGTTTATGTTATAATCCTTTGTAACGAGTTTTCTTCCAAATCACAGAACATACGAGTCTGAAACGTGACATAAAAATTTGACATGGCTTGCTGAAGGTTTTACTATAATAATGTTTATATTTCCCCTTCAGTTTTCGATATTAATGCAAAATAAAAATTGTAAAAACAGGATGTGAACGAGAAGGATTTTTCAAAAACCATATTTCATTCTCCTTTCTTAGGAGCCTGCGCATATCTGCGCACTTTGTTTTTCCTCTGCATGACAACGTTGTTTGAGCCGATCGGTGTCCTATTTCCCAGCCGTACAGTCACTGTCGACCATTGACACTTTATTATTATTATTATTATACCATTAAGCCATTTCTCATTCGGGGTAGGCGTGACTCGCTCGGTTGGAAAATAGTGGTGTTGGGAAGAAGGTATAGATTTTTTTAGATTGATCTAGAATTTTCGTGTTATTTATTCAAATAGAACGTTCGTTCCGAAACACTGCTCCGAACCAGTTTTCTGATCAATCTCTCTAGCGATCACCCAAAGTGAAGAGCTTCACAAGGTTGTTATGTGAGGTTCCCCACTCGGGCCCATTAGTATCCAAGGTCTTTTGTTTCAGGCGTCATGATAAAATATTATATCCAGAAGATTTACAGAGAGCCCACACATCCTCTGCTCTAATACTTTATCTTAAAATAACCTTGCGAGAAGCACCTCAGAAATACTTAACTCTGTCAAGAACACCACTCGGTTTTCTCAGAACTAGAGCGCAATTAAAGTTAATAAATAAGTCCATACCTAGACTTATTATCAAGAATAAAACCTGCAGTTTGAATGTTGATGGCTATTGTGTCTACTGCCATGAGAATAGTTTTAATACAGAACCTGTGTAACATCCTGTAGTAGAATGTCAATTTTGTAATACTGTAAGATTTTCATGTATAAGCGAAAGTAGGGATCTGTGTGAGATAAAGAATGCCTGGCTGAATATTCTAGATAACCCTGATAAAAATTCTCTCAAAAAAATTATTATGTTTATTAGTAAGTTTCACGAATGAACATTATAATTATAGATATAGTTAAAGGTTTTTTTATTTGATTTCGTTGCAAGCACGGTTTAAATCCTCTGGGGTAATTTTTACCATAAACCTTTAATTTTAGTTTTTTGTTCTATTTATTAGAATATCAGTTAGTTTTAGAATTGAACTGTAGCCTATTTGTATGAATCAGATGATCTTCAAACAAATAAAGCACTACTACATTCCATGTCCTTCGTTTGATAGAGTAACAAGAATTCAAAAAGATATTTTTCAAAAATTGGTAATAATTTTTTTCTAATGCGCGGCGTGAATTGAACATTTGTAACTTCCAGCGTTTCGTTTACCGAGCGAATTTTGAGCAAGCAAAGGCTTCCCGCCAACAAAAATTAGGAGAAAACTCTAATTAAGTTTTTTTGTAAATTTCAGATGAAAAAATTTAATAGCTTAGGAGTAGTTATGATTTTAATTACTGTCAGCCATGGAGTTTTCGAGTGTACTATTATAGACTCTGGGGCTTACTGCCACGCCACGTTCTTTCACTAGCATGTTTTTGTTTATAATACGATATTAATTAAAATGCTTAGTGAATAACAATTTAACGGCAGTAAGTTGACAACGCACTCATGAATTTTATTCAATTTTCAATGAATTTGTTAAAATGAAACTACATAATTTAATCTTCATCAGAGTAAAGAACAGAATCATCGCTCGATTTGCTATTCGTTATCGACTCAAAGTATTCGTTCAATAAACTACTTTTTATTAAATCACGTTTACTTAGCAAAAAATATTCAAATTAGATTCGAAATAATCTTTATACTCAGATGTGCAGTATTCAGTGAAGAGTAAAGGACTAACTAATCTGCTTTATTTCAAAATAGATTTAGACAAAGTGCAATGAACGTGTACATAGGTTTGTTAAAAAAAATAATGTTCACGGTTCAACGAATTATCGTTTGAAGTAGATTATATGTTTAATAATTTATAATTGATAGTTGGAAATAATGCGAGTTTTCATATTCGGAGCAACCAATTTCGACGCAACTGGAACGTGTACGTCATCCACTCCTGCTCCTTCTATCCCAGAAGGTAAGCAAGGGCGGGAAATTTAAGCAAGAGACGTCGTACAACCCCGCTCCTTGGAGTCGTGTCTCTAGCCGCGGATGACCTTACGCGGCAGACGGCAGTTGGAGATAAAAGTTTCACCTCCGGATACTTTTTTAGAGCTACCAATCTTTGTAGAATGTTATGAGGAACAGTGTTAACGGACCAGATGAAGTGTTCACATAATATGGATTTTGTAGCCTTAGTACAGCTTGCTTAGCACCAAAAGAATTGCTTCATATTTCGCCCGTTTTTCTTCCTCCTTTTCCGTGATATTACCATCGGCTGGAGCCGAGAATTCAATCACGTGCATGATCTTCATCTTCAGATCTTGAAGGAAAATATCAGGCTTTGTAGAACTGATACGTTGAGTGGAGGAGAATGAGAAATTCCAGTAAATCTTACACTGATCATTCTCCACAACGGACTCGAGTTCCCCCTGGGGGGCGTATGAGAAGACGGGCAATATATCAACACCATAAAGATGCCTAAGATGGTAACATAACACTTTGAGCATCCACTGAGAGCATGCAAAAGTGTTTCTGGCTCTTGCTTGCACGATCGGCAGTTGGTATCACCTACAGGTGCATTCACTAGGCTCTCGAGGTAAACTAAGGTGTCCATAACGCCATCTTGACAGGCAAAAGGAAATCCCTCAGTCTCCGATCTCAATCCTACCGACCTGAGAAACATGTTGCACAGACCCATCGATAGCTCTTCTCTACGTATAATGCCGTCGAATTTACCATGAAGGGGATTGTTAGCATGTTTTCTTAGTAGAAGCGAATGTTCTGCTTCCTGTACACGACTTTTGAGCACCAAAGGTGTTAGTGATGTTAGGCCATGTGTAGTGTCGCTGGAATCAAATGGGAGGCCAAGCACCTCTGCAGCCCTATCTGCAGGCTGTAGCCAGCAGGCTGTAGCCAGAACCGTTTTTCGATCAAGACACTCCAAGCTTAGCAAGCCTCTACCCCCTTTATCTCGAGGGAGGTATATTCGAGGTACAAAAGATCTAGGATGATGACTTCGATGGATTATCGTCATCTTGGGTGTGCTTCGGTTAATTTGCTTCAACTTATCGAAGTTCTGTTTTACTGCACCAAACGTGTACAGCAGTATAGGAACGGCCAGCATATTGGTCACCGTTTTTAACACACGCAAATTTTGGGTTTCCGCTTGCGGTATTCCAAGATATGTACATATGTTTCTTCATTACCAAGATGTTGAATGCTATTTCCGCCTATGAGTTGGACATCCTGATCGTCAAGCGATTATGAAGTTTCTAGTCTTCCTTGGTTTAGGTGGACGCAGGCACACTTGTCCAGTCCAAAGCTCATGCCAATCGCTTTAGAGTACCTATTTACCGCCGCCACAAATATGTTAAGTTCCTCTTTTGAAGAAGTAAAGAGTTTAAGGTCGTCCACGTATAAAAAGTGATTGATCTTATATTCTCTTTTGTTCGGCGGGCCACATAGGTATCTAGAAATATAGCTGGTACACGCCTATCTTGAACCAATTTTCACTGAAATGAACTTTGCCTGTTAAGTTGCCTTGAAATTTCATTTTTGAGATGACTTCCGACTATTTTAAGCCTAAAATTACAAAAATCGTTAGGGTCCTTTTTAAAATAACTCATTTTTTGACAGTTTATAGACCATTTATCATGTATATTTCTTGGAGAAAAAGTCATATCTGATATTTTTTTGGCCTAAACCCTGTAATTTGGTGACCAAAAAAAACTGCTAAATGCTCAATATCGAGTGACCTTCGGAACGCTTTTAAAATGTTGGAAAAGTGAAAAAAAAAATATTTTCTTGAAAATTTCTCGTCACGGTTACGTCGTACAATTTGAGTCTATGTTTAAAAAAGAAGAGTAGACAAAATTCCTAAAAAAAAACTAAAAAAAAAACAATATCCTAAGACTAATAGTTTAGAAGATATGGCCTGTAAAAGGGATTTTTCAGAGACATTTTTTTCGAAAATTTTAGCAAACCAAAAAAAAAAAAAAAACTTTGCTCTAGCTCTAATATTACCGCAATTACAGCCGTTCAAAGTTGACACATTTTTATTGCACTCTATTCGACACTAAGATATTCTAAAAAAATTGCTTCATGTGCAATTAAGGTGTAAAATAATTGGTGTACAAGTAAAGATGTATCGAATTTCCTGAAAAAGAAGAAAGCTTTTTCTAGATAGTTTTGATTGCCAAATATGCCTTCTAGAATTGAGCATCTTTAAAGAATTAAAACCTTTTTTATTGCAAGCTGCTTACTGTTCCAGGCTGTTTTCTTAAATTCTATTCTTTAGATGTCTCCTATGTATTTTATACCTGAAAATTAAAGTATATGATCTTACACGTAATAATTGTAAAACGAAGTTGAAACCAGAACTGTTTATTAACTCAATGAAGATTGGAAATTTAATTTTTTTTCTCGATCGAATTACGGTTTTTGATCTACTAGTCTAAACCAAAATGGTTATAGTCTTTAGCTTTAAAAAAATTCCTCTCTAGCTCTGCTGGGATTCGAATCTGTAGACCGGGGTTCGAATTCCAGCGAAGCTAGAGAGGAAATTTTTCACAGCTCAACTATAATCATTTTGTTTTATACTAGTAGATCAAAAACCGTCATTCCATGGACGAAAAAAAAACTTATTTCCGACGCTAGTCGACGACATAACATCAAAACTCAAAGGTGATTTAAATGTGGCGGCCGTTGAATTCGCACATAGCTCTCAGTAAACCAACACCATACTCTGGATGACTCTTGCAGACTTTGTATCTCTGCCAAATCACTTTAAAATCATGGTGTACGGATTCCATAGCTTGTTCGCTGAAAAAGGCCAAACCCATTTGCTTTCGGTCACAAAACTCTGCTACATGACAGAAAACCGCATGAACTTTTGGTGTAACCGATATTTGTAAGTCCAGGTAGGTCCTCTTGAAAGCCGTAATATGCATTTTAAAATTGGGATCCAGATATTGACCAAAACATGCTCTAACTACGTTTTTGAAATCATCAAATGCTTGCACGTATTTCGAGCATCCCAGAGGAGTATTTTTACGCAAAATATCTATTCGATCGAACAACTTCTTGCATGAATTGCCATTGAAAGCTGGACTGCCATGAGTTGCTTCTCTTTCGATGTTACATACCTTAGCCCAGAATAAAGTGACTGCATTAAATTCACTTAACATGTGGGTGAACAGAGTATTAACAACACCCAGCATTAAGTGCAGCTCAGGAGGTGAAATTATTTCTAGCAGTGTCGTATGTTAGTTTCCCGTAAAAATTGGAGGATGAATGCAATTTTTATAATCCTTTGCTTGTGCTTGAATTGAACCTGCTTGTTGCCATTGAAGGTAGTTTTAAAACTACCTTCAAAAAACAATTGGAAACATTCAAGAATTCTTGAATGTTTCCAATTGTTCTCAAGTTACCACCTTCGCTGAGTTCACTTTTCTCGGCATAGCACCATGTGCAAGGATAAAGGCTGCTGTGAGACATGATTCCAGCCATAATGTTTGCAATCTTTAGGTCTGCTGCAATAGTTCCCGCAAAACGATTAACGTTGATTTTCGACCATAATTCCGACACGTTATAGAAATTTTCTTGACAATTCTGCACTAATCCTGGTATAAAAAGCTTTTTTACTCCAGAATCTTTAAATCGTTTCGCCGTAAATCCTTGGTTATATTTTTGACGGGAACCTTCCAGTTGTTGCGATTCTTCTGTAGATTGTATGGACATGCTGAGTTTTAGAAAACCTCCTCCGCCGTCAAGATCGAACTTGAGATGAACTTCGGTAGGTTTACGCTTTTCTGCTACGTATTCAATCAATCCTTCCAAATTAGTACAAAAAACTAAAATTTCGTCTGCAGGCGTTATTTCACCAGCCTTGATATTGGAAAAACCGAAATTTTCAGCAGTAAAATAGTCACCAAGGCAGTGACTTTCCGCTACCAATTTCCCCTTTAAATTTGGTTCAATTAGCTTCCTATTTTTACTTGCGACTCTTAGCACTGCAGCGATTCCAAGAGTTGTCTTCTTGCTGAAATTGAATTGTGATTGCACAATCTTCATTTCATTTGCTGCAATTGATAGTTCTCCTTTATCATTTTTTTGGGGATTTACAGTCACGTTGAGATATGTGCCACCATTGCGTTGAGACAATGTCAAATTAATGAAAAAGCAGAAGGTGCACCGTTCTTCAAATTTTGATTTCTCGACAATCTTTGAAGGTCCAGGTACATCTGTGGCAGAAAAAGTGGAAGAATGATAAAAAAGCGTGTATGATTTGGACTAAAGCAAGTTTGTTGACACGTAAGGAATGTGATCTTTTTCAAAATACTTTTTCGCTGAGATAAAATAGCGCCTTTTGCAAAATTTCCCGTCCTGGGCGATCTCGCTATCTGACAAATTCGACACGCACAAATATTGGTTGATCTTGAACTCATTCACAAAGGTGGAAACTGATCGAAATCAGGTAAGTAAACGGTTTTTTTCCAGATCATTTTTAACACGATTAACGTCTCGGTGACATCCACTGCAGATGACGTTTGGCAAACGTTCATCGTCATCGTGAAATTCAACCAAATTTTTTGAACGACTCTAATTGCGGTAATATTAGAGATATTTCACAAAAACTAAAATTTTTGAAAAAATTTTCACTGAAAAATCCCTTCTACAGGCCATATCTTCTAAACTATTAGTGTTAGGATATTGTTTTTTTTAAATTTTTTTTTAGGAATTTTGTCTACTTTCTTTTTTAAACATAGACTCAAGTTGTACGACGTACCCGTGACGAGAAATTTTCAAACAAATATTTTTTTTCTTCACTTTTCCAACATTTTAAAAGCGTTCCGAAGTTCACTCGATATTGAGCATTTAGCAGTTTTTTTTGGTCACCAAATTACAGGGTTCAGGCCAAAAAAATATCACATATGACTTTTTCTCCAAGAAATATACATGATAAATGGTCTATAAACTGTCAAAAAATGAGTTATTTCAAAAAGGACCATAACGATTTTTTTAATTTTAGGCTTAAAGTAGTCGGAAGTCATCTCCAAAATAAAATTTCGAGGCAACTTGGACAGGCAAAGTTCATTTAAGTGAAAATTGGTTCAAGCTAGACGTGGGTAGTCACTTGTCTTTTGCCAGATGTTATGACAAACCTTGTCCGCCACAAGAGCATAAGCTTTTTTATGCATCTCACTATTTTTGGATGCACCTCCAGACACTCAAGAAGCTTGATAAGTAGCTCATGGTCTATTAACAGGTTCTCCCTGCAACCTGCCAGCCCTCTCTTGCATCAACGTTGTTCAACTATTACACTCCATAACGGCTCGATAGATGTGATGTGATGGCAGAAATAGCTTGTAGCTCGTGTTTAAACAAGCTATGGGCCTGTAGTTCTTTGGAATTGACAAATCTCCGGTATTAGGGATCAGTACCGTGCGTCCTTCCACTAATCCCTGCGGTATGGGTTGTTCTTCGTTAAGAAAGTAATAAATATATGATCTACATGTTGGTACGTAGAAGTGAACTTCTTCCACCAAAAGTTGTTGATTTTATCAGGTTGAGGCGCTGAAAAGTTCTTAGTTCTAGCGATAACTTTCTTCACTTCTTCAGCAGTAATTAGTGGACATTCTTCCTCCGGACCTTGTAACCTTTGCCTTTGGCAGAAGTTACGAAAGAGTTATATATCTGAAGCATCTTCATTTAGCTGATAAGTATCTCCATATACTTGCTCCCAGAAGACTTGAATCTCTTCTCGACTAGACGGATTTTTAACGGCACATGACGTTCTATTGAACAGACGGGAAGGATGAGTAGAAAAGGTGCAATTTTCCACCGTGTGATTTGCTTTCCTTAAGTTTCGAGCTAGTGACCTAACTTTTGGAGTGAATTTTGTATTTGATGTTATATAGCTAATCAGGCACTGAACATTTTATGCATGCCGTCTCGCCGTTTTAATTTTATATTGAAGCTGTGCAATACGCTCGCGAGTCTTACTCAGGCGTACTGAAGTATTGTTACTTCTATTGTCGCTAAGCAGGAAGACCGCCTTCTCGTAAAC
The DNA here is from genome assembly GCA_932195095.1 of Andricus curvator. Classification (NCBI taxonomy): domain Eukaryota; kingdom Metazoa; phylum Arthropoda; class Insecta; order Hymenoptera; family Cynipidae; genus Andricus; species Andricus curvator. Next base: position 25,174 of record CAKNYM010024497.1, read on the forward strand.
TACCCAGTCCAGATTCCAGAGATTAACATCTTCGGGGAGCAAATCGCAGTGAGCAGTATTAGCTTTAGCTAATTTGTCAGCGCATCAAGAACTCATCGTGATGGGTTTGAAAATGGATGCGCTGCCGTAGCATTCCTGTATAAGTGGTCGGCTGGGGGCCTCCAATCGAAACATCCTCCACAGGCGCAGCTGATGTTCTGCTGCTTACCACTTCTTGTAGACGCTCTGGCTGGACAGTAGCCCTTTCGGGTATCCATCCCTGTGAGATCTGCCTGTCCACCACGTAGCTCACCACAATCGGCTTGCATGCTGCCACCCCCAACTGAAGCACCAGGGGCGTCTCGACGATCCTCAGGAACCGACCACCAATGATGAATATTTTATAACTTCTCCATGATAAATGGGTTTTGGTGCCCCTCTTAGTCTCTTTCCTCTTCGTTCTCTTCCTGTCTGGCAAGGGAAACCCCGTCAGTAGCAATGCTATAGCCAACATAGCCGTCAAAGTCATGAGAGGAAAGCTCAAGCCCTGCCGCGACGCCAACGCGAAAACACCTTCGGTAGGTTTTTCCCATTATTTCTTTTTTAAACTGGTTCGCGGTTGAACCCGGTTTTTCATCATAGCCGCGGACTAAGTCAAGTGAGTGACGAGATGAGGATGTTATAAGTTATTTAATTAGGATGTTTTAAATCATTTGCGATGATGCTGTAGGTACAAAATTAGGAGCATGGTGTAGTTTGCAGTTTACTTTTACCGCTGTTATCCTTACACAGCGGCCGCGAGTGTTGGAGGTGACAATAGTCGTCTCTGGATGCTTTCTTGGAGATGCTTTCTTTTCCATTATTATTTTTTTTTTAACTTGTTCTTAGGTGAACCTGGTTTTGCATCATAGCCACGGACTAAGTCAAGTGACTGATGAGATGAGGATGTCATAAGTTGTTTTAATACTATGTTTCAAATCATTTGCGATGATGTTGTAGGTACAAAATTAGGAACATGGTGTAGTTTGCAGTTTGTCTTTTACCGCTGTTATTCTTGCACAGCGGCTGCGAGTGTTGGAGGTGATAACAGTCAGCTCTGGATGCTTTCTTAGAGCTACCATGTATCAAGCCAAGGGTTTTTAGTCGCTTGCTTCCTGATGGTCTAGGAAGTTTCTTACAATACGACAGGCGTTTAATAAAACACCCTTCTTAGCTGGTGCCAGTACCTTACTGCTTCCTAAATGTTCAAGATGTTCAGTGAATCTTGCGTGCACATTGCCTGTAGCCGAAATCACAATAGGATGAATAGATGCACGTTTCACATTCCTCCATATTGTCCTTACTTCATGCTTTAGCTTGCTATATGTATGGGTCTTGGTTGTATAGCTTTACTCCAAATTTCGATTAAAAGGACAAGCAATGTCGATGATGTAGACTCTTCCACCTTTTTTTCTCGCATCACGATGTCGTGTCGACTGGCTCAGATGTAATGATCCGTCTGGATAGTAACATCCCAATATAAGATGTAATCTTCATTTTCTAAAACGGGCATTGGAATGTATCTATACAAAGGCTTCTATTCTGTTATGACTCCTAGGTCTAGGACAAGTTGTTGATGTAGAATACCCTCCACATCATTATGTCTGTGCGTATATTCTCTCTGAGCCAGTACGCGATAACCAGAAATAATGTGCTCGATGGATTCGTTGGTATCTCCACATAATCGGCACCGGTCAACCAAGTCTTTATGTAGTTAGTTAGTTAGTCTTAAAACGAGCGGGTTCCATAAAATGGGCCCCGTGGGTTTGTTGCCTGAGCCTAGCTGATACCGGACACTGGCATAATACATGCAGGGATGTTTCGTCATCCCTGCCGCATTTCCTACACTCTGCCGTGGGGTTATACCCCATTTTGTGCATATGATAGTTCAAATGGTTGTGCCCAGTTAGGATCCGTACCACTGTCCTTATATCTTTCTTGGGTAAACCCAAGATTTACCTGGCTCTGCCCATCCTATAGGTATAACCCAGGATGGATTTCGCCTGACGGCAACGTTGGGTCTGTTTCAAGAGCACCTCATCCCTAATGTATCTCTCGACCAGCTTCTCCAAAGTCTTCAGGATAAAAGACGTTAGGCTGATTGGTCGGAAATCTTTTGCAGCAGTGTAACCCTCCCTCCCAGGTTTGGGAATGAAGGCCACTCTGCCATCCTTCCATGCCGATGGCACGTGTTTAAGGGCTATACTTGCCCTAAATCATTTCGTCAGACGAGGGACGACTAGATTCATGCCTTTTTGTAAAAGCGCTGAATAAATTCCATCCGCCCCTGGTTATTTGAATGGATAGAAGGACCCTATGGCCCATTCCACCTTTTTGTAATCAACGACCTTAGCGGCGAAATTCCAGTCGGCCCTCACCACCTCTTGGCCCCAGCCTTCCTCCTCTTAGTCGGTTCGGATTCGCTGAAAACCCGGGAAGTGAACTTCCATCAAGTGATTCAGCGTTGCTTCTTCGGCTTCGACAAACTCACCATTATCGAGCCTTATGAGCCCGAAGAGAGCTTCCGGATTTTTCGCCAGGATCTTGTGGAGCCTCGCTGTTTCCGGAATGTCTTTCGATTCCTTGCAGAAGCCCCCCCCCCCAATCATCCTGCTTATACTTTCTTATACTTTTATTGTATCCATACTGGGTCGTCTTATAGATGTCCCAGTATGAAGGAAATTTGGTTCTATTTGCCCTATTGCACAACATTCTTGTCTTTTTACGGAGTCTCTCCAGGTGGGTATTCCACCACTCTGCTCCCTTACCAGAGTTAATTGTGCTTGTAGGGCAATTGTTCTCATATGATGTAGTCAGAGCCCTTCGCAGAAAATCCGCGGCGTGCTCTAACTCATCAATGGCACCATAGTTTGTGTTGAATTCCGTAAGCCTCCTTTTGAGTTCCTCTTTATATGAGTCCCAAAGTGTATTTCAGATGTTTCTGATCTTGAAAACTATCGGTTTTCCTAGGGTTAATCGAAACACGATATATTTGTGGTCCGAAAGAGACTCCCCATTGGAGACTCTCCAGTCCACTACCCTGCTCCTCAGTACACCCGAACATAGAGCCAAATCGAGAACCTCACTCCAGTTTTTAGTCTGGAATGTGGGAATATCACCCTAATGCAGAATCTCCAGCTCTGTGCCCGATATGTATTCAATTAAATCTCTACCTCTGTCATTATTGTTTGTGCTTCCCCACATCGTGTGTTGAGAGTTTGCATCACAGCCCAACAGAAGAGGAATATTGTTCTCTTTACAGTGCCGAATTAGATCCTCCACCTCTCTGGGAGGCGGTGGTCCCTTCGGCATCGCCAGGGAAATAAGCCCAGTCAATAAATACCTCTAGCCTTTCTCCTCTACTGCCCCTGAGTCTCACCTTGATAACAGTGAGATCTCTGGAGCAGAATTTAGGCACCAAGATCGAACCCATACTCTTGATGGCTATGCATGCCCTTGGCGTTTTTTCGCACGGCCCCTTATATATGCAGCTATACCCTGACAAGCCACAATTCCTTTCCCTTTATAACCAGGGTTCTTGGATTAGGGCGAGCCCCGAATCCTTCCGTTTCTGGATACAGGACGCCCTTTCTCAGTCAAATATTGGATGCCTCACTATCCACTTCATATTGATCTAACGTTCGAGTAACAGGGATTAAAATTCAAAACCAAAAATTCTTAAATTTCACAATTAGCATTCTGAAACCTCGAAATTGAAAATCTGTGAATTTTTGCGATCGACAAGAATCTAAGAAACGTCCTCAAGAACTCAAAATCAATTAACTATAACACTTTTAATTTAAAATTCAGTTTTCATTATATTTCATCAAAACATTGTTTTTTAACTTCACAAGTAGACTTTTAGATCTATGTAATCGCAAAAACGTCACAGATTTCGAATTAAATACTTTTAAATCGCTAATATAGGAATTTAAAACAAAATTGATTTGTCACTTTCCATTCCCATTGGGTATCCCTTATAACAATGAACCCCCGCCGAGAAAAGCTAACCCATCTCAGGAAAAACGTAGCGTTGACGAACAAAGCGCGGAAGGCGAAAAAAATGTTTTGGATCTATCCTGTCCTTACCTGAAAAGTGAGAAAAAAGTTTGCCGACCACTATATTAGTGCACGCAGATCCTTTGTGATGATGAACCAAGTTTTTTTTTATTAAAAATTTTTTTTTTTAATTAGAAAAAAAATTTATTTTATTGCCAAAAATTGCATTACCATAATTTATCTATACTACTATAATAAAACATGACCAAAATTCCTTTCAAGGTGCTGTAATTTTTCTGGGATTTCGCTGTTTGCATCAACGTTATTAATGACCGAATGTGGTTCTAGTAGATCCGGTACTTTATGTTCATTATCCCCAGCACCTATTCCTTCAGCTTCAATTAGGTCTTCGTTGTCCGCATCCCCCAAAGGGAATTCATCAATAGGAAGCTGCTGTTCTACTTCCATTTTGATGGCAGCTATTTCAATAGCCGAAAGCAAATTGTTTACAGATATTGAGCATTTTTGGTCTGCTAGATTCTGCTCATTTATTCTTGTGGTTAGCTCTGGGTACTTAAGTAAGAAGAGTCGATGATGTTCTCTCCTCACACTTTTCCGACTTTTCTCTGCCAAAAAATAAAGGCGCATAACATCTTTGTTCATATGGTATGTCCATTTCAATCGCCTTCTAGGTTGCTAAACCTCTGCTTCTGCCTCTGGTTGTATTAGGCCATCTACCTCTAGTGGATGTGGTGGTGCTGGATCATTAACAGGTTGAGGAAAAACATCAAGTGCCGCTGCTTGATCTTGTGACGCAGCTTCCTCTAACTGATGTTCATTGCCGTCGGTTTTCTGCGCCTAATCAACCCGTTGTTTAATCTCCATTGTTCGGTCTTCTGAGATGTGTAGATTAGTCCTGATGTCCTTCACCTTAGCGATAAGATCTCTTAGTGCGACATTGTTTATATGATGATACTTTGCAGAAAATGTCGTCCTGATATTGTATGCTTTTTCGCGTGTGGTTTCAAACTCAGCACTTTGATAGTAGAGACGCACCAATTCCTCATTCCTCGTGGTATCCCACTTGATGCCCTCCCATGGTATTTCTGTTGAGATGGTTGACTGCAAATAGCTAACGCTAGACAAAGCATTCTCAGCAGGCACAGTTGATGTTCCACTGCTTACCATTTGTCGCAGAAGTTCTTGCTGGCCAGCAGTTAGATTAGTGAGATCTGCCTGAACATCTCGCAGCTCACTGTCATCACCGTCTCGCATGCTGTGGCCCCCAGCGGTGGCTCCAGGAGCGCCCCGACGATCCTCTGAAAGCGATAAGCGTTTCAATATCCTTAATAGAGTCTCCATGATAATTATGGGTTTTGGTGTTCCTCTTAGTTCCTTTCATCTTCGTTCTCTGCCTGACAGTCATGAGAGGAAAGCACAAGCCCTACCGCGACGCCAAAGCGAGAACACCTTCTTAGAATGGGAAGTTGTAGGCTCCGGAAGTTACGAGCATGGTTCCTTAAAGCAAACAATCCCGACGCAACCGGAACGTGTACGACATCCACTCCTGCTCCTACTATCCTAGAAGGTAAGCAAGAGGCGCAAGAGACTTCGTACAACACTGTTCCTTGGAGTCCGGTCTTCAACCGCATCCGGCTCGCGATGGACTGAGCCTGATGCTGGCAAGCCGGGATTTCGTCTTCGCGAAGGTGAGCTTCTTTGCCAGCAGGTAAGGATGTCCCTCCTGAGTTTTTCCGACCATTTAAAACGATGTTCTCGCATTTTTCTGGGGCCATTGCCTGGTCGTCGTCTTGGTTCGGTCCTATTTCCACTTCCAACTGAACCATGGCCTTCCTCCGGGAGAGGCCTACTGTGGGTGGCACTTCGGGAGTAAGCACAATGCAACGTGGCTGACTACAAGAGCCGGAACTCTTGGGCGATGGGGTCGCCACGTCTCACAAACCACAAGTTGTTTGGTTGTGTGAACTAAAACACTTATTCGTTAGATAACAAAACATTACTCACATGGAGTGTTAGCCACAATTAATGGGCAACACTAATTACATCTACTTATATCTATAATACTTACATCCTTAATTTTTACCCAGAAATTGTGAATTTCACTTTTAATGTATATCCAATAGTAGCTCGAAATTTGTATGCGTCACGTATTTAAACAAAATATAGATTGCAAAGATTTTCAGGGTTTTGAACTTTTAAGATTCAAACACTGAATCCATTTTAAATGAGGAAAGTTCTACACTTCAAGTCGCAGAATCTCTTAGCGACGGAATATGTTATTTTTTAGAACATATTAGGCGACATGTATTTTTTTGATTTGAGAAAAAGAATCACGAAATTACCAGCATCTGAATTTTGAAAAAAAAACTACACTTATATTTTTTACCAATTTTTTTTTTAATTTGACCTTCTATAAGGAATACATCCTGTGAGTTTTATGCGGGATGAAAAAAACACCTGGCCTCAAAAATTTGTTTACTCCGCATAAAACTTATGGGGATGGCGACTGACAATTGCGGCCGCCATGGTCGCTAATGCGTGTGGAGATACAAAAGCGATGGCTCCAACGGTGGCAACGTCTGTTATTCGCATTATAACAGTCTTTCATAACCCGGTGTTTAGGTGTAAGCTTAAAGTACTATTTTCGAAATGCCAGGTGTGTATGTGGCATTTGGGTGTAAAAATAAAGGAGGATATCACTTTTCAAATAAGAAAAAACTAAGGAGACTGTAGATAAAACCTTGTGCCTGCGTACAAGGTATATATCCACTCACAGTGCTGCCCTCTAAGCTAAGCTTGACAAATCGCTGTCCCCATAGGATGCCTTCATTATAAAGTAAAAGCTTTTGAAAAATATTGGAACAAATAATGAAGGCGGATTTTTTATAAAAAAAACTTCTTTACTTTTTCTTCAAATTTTGAAAACAATTTCTGGAAAATTCCACCTTGTTTATTTTTTTGAACATTAAACAAAGTCTTTGCTTGATAAAAGAAGGGATCCCATCAGTTTTATGCGGGATAAACGATGGTTGTGTGGCTAAGGCATGAGCTCTAGAATCTACTCCGTCTGCTTGTAGATTCAATTCCCGTCTTGGCGCAGGTACCACTAGAGAAAAAGGTTCTCTAGGGACTTACAGCTGTTGTTCTTGGTGGTTCGGAACCCACCTTAAACTGTAGCCCCCCCCTCCACCCCCATTACCGAGTGTGTGGTGCGGTGTGTAAAACGAATAGCAGAGAGATGCAAGGCAAATGCACATTGGGATAGGAGCTGAAAAAACTAGCCAAAAGTGCATTTTTTCAATACCAGCAATTGAAGTATCTTCAAATACGTTTGAACGTGTTTCAACATGCTTAATCCTATTACATGTTTTAAGTGTTTCAACATGTCTGGGCGTATTTCGGCACGTTTGAATGTGCTTCGACATGTTTTCACGTGTTACAAAGAGTTTTAACGCGCTTCAACGCGCTTCAACATGAGCTGGCATACTTATCTTTCAATTGCAATATAACAATCTGCTTTACATAATCTTGTCTTCTTTATATCAATTCAAAAACTTGCGATCCTGAAAACTTTTAAAGGAAAGCTTTTGAACTAATAAGCGGAAATCTTAACTTTTAGTTTTGGCCCATTTTCTGGGCTGCCATTTTGAATATCTAACTTTAGATGTAAAATTCAAAATCAGCGACCTCAAGAAACCCCTCCTTTAAAGTTCCATGCAAATATGTAAAAATGTAGAAATGTCGGCAGCCACATTTGATCCGCCATTTTGAATTTGTAACTTTCAACGTCAAATTTGAAATCAGCGACCTCAAAAACACCCTTTTACCAAGTATCATACAAATACAAAGAAATCCTACTGTGGCTTGGTAGAAAAAAATTGTATAAATTATCGTGATATTCAAAGAAGGTGAATTTGTTAAAGATATTTAACTTTTCGATTTTTCCTACAATGCTTATCAATATCCAAAATATATCACTACTTGTTCGTCTTTTGGGTTTTCAAATTAATTCAATTATCTTCAACAGAGTAAATTCCAGAGAATAATCCAGATACAATATATAGAGAATAATCCATGTTGCTAGTCTAGGCGAAAGGATTTTACGAAAGTAATCGTTCTTATGTATGACATTTCACAGGGAATTATGCCATCCTACAACAAAACCAAAATGGAAACAAGCCTCTTTTGAAAATTGTTATTTATAGGGAAAGTTTTTAAAACTGTCAAGCTGTGAACTCATAAATTAAATACTCATTGCAAACAAATAAAATAAAAGAACATTAACAAAGGCAGAGGACCAATAAAAAAAGGAAAACAATGCAATTGCGATTATATGACTTTTCAGCGTACCTGGTTTGGCCTCCTCACCTGGGTCAGAGCCTCCATTCTCTGCTTTAACTGTTCTTCCATTTCCGGTAATTTTGCATACTGAGCCAGTTTTTGTTCTGCAAGTTCTAATTTTTCCTGGATTGCACAAATTTTTTCTTCTTGCAGCTGAGAAATAAGAGAAAAAAATTAACAGTATTGCGAAATAAAGCATATTCGAGCGCACGTTATCACCCTGAAAAATTACCTTGAGTTGAGCTTCTTTATGCTGCAATTCTTGTTCTAACTTCTCATTTAAATCATGTAAACTAATGGATTCTCTTTGAGCATTAAGATATCGTTTCTCGAGAGTGACGATTCTTTCTTCTTGATCTTCTTTTTGTGCAACATTTTCTCGTAAATCTCTCTGCAATTTCGCGTTAGCTTCTTGAGATCTTAGAAAGTCCTTTTGGGCCTTGGACAAGTTTTCTTCTAAATCCGCTATTCGTCCACTTAATTCTCCAACCCTACGCTGCCAAGTATTCAACTCTGCATTCTGAAAACAAAATTTTGCAGCTAAACAAATGTCTATATTCTCTTCACTTCATGAAAAGAATGCTTTCTCCTGTACCTGTTCAGCAAATAAATATTCTTGAGCATAGTATGAATAGTAATGTACTGAAATAACAAATTATTAATTCGTTCAGAAATTTCAGATATTATCGATTTAATTTTTATTGCAAATATGTCAACTATTATTACAAAATATCAATGTAAATACATTTTTTTACTATTGTAATAATTTTATTTCTACTACATAACATATGGGTAAAAATTATGTCTTAAAATAGATTGCGCGATCGTAAGTTAAGTTTCGTTGTGACTATAACTGTATATTATATGTGAGGATTCTTCATGATGGTGTCCAGTTACTCGGGAAAATCGAGAGAAAGTTCTATCGGTTGTCACTTTTTTGAAAAAAAGTAAATAGCAAGTAAATATCGAAGCTTACTATTTCTGGTTATATAATTTCTCGTTCTGCTGTAAGGGTTGAATAGATGTTTTATGGGTCACTTGAAAGCCCAAAAGAATCTGATGCTAGAAAAAGTACAGGAAAAGACCTATCGGATGTCACTTTTTACGTCTTTTTTCCCCCGAAACGTGATAAATTAAAAACTGTAGAGTTTTTCGATTTGGACTTTTCGACTCTGCTGTAAGAATTAAAGATATTCGAGCGTAACGTAAAATACAAATTTCAGAAATTGAAAGACCCTGCACAAAACCTGCAAAATGATTACGGAAGAATTTTGTAGAATGAACTTTGGCCTTTATTTACACCTCCGTAGAACCACAAAACTTCATTGAAAAAGATTCTTCCATCAGACTTTTATACATAATTTGTAGGGTTTCTTTGGAGATCCTTATGGAATCAGTAATATGGCTGCACGCCCGTTATCACGACTAGCGCAAAAACTATTAAGTCTACGAACTACATGTCTTGCATAGAAATGTGTTTTACGTGTCTAATGCGAGAAATAATACTGAGATACGTAAATACATCCGAATTCAGGCCTTTTGACTCCAAATTACTCTGTGAACACGTCTAGAACAAAAAGTACGAAGTCTACCGACCTCATCTGTTGCATGAATAATGTTTCTCCTGTGTCTAATGAGAGAAAATTTTGAGTAACCTGAGAAAAATACTTATCGAGACCACTGTTTAATGCGAGAAGAAAACTGAGAACCCTGAGGAAAATGTTCATGAGGACGTTGCTACGCAAAAACATGAAAAATTAGGCTTTTTCAACCAAAAATCCTTAAAATTGACTCAAATTATTCACAAATTTAATTAAAAACCAACATACGGGATTGGAAGATTTCTAAAAAAGCGGAAAAATCTTAACTGCACCCGTTACTATGAAACCATTAAGTAAGGGCAGGGCGCTTGCCGCCAGCTTTACGAACTGACTTTTAACGAATAATAGCGCGCAATATCCACAATATGCAAATTCCAAAAACAATTACAAAAATTTGATTTTCGATATGGTTACGTTCTCTTAAAAACCAGAAAGTGTAAAGACTTTTAGGTTGAATATGCTTGAGGCTAAAGTTAAGAAAACGTTTGAAATCGTTTGAAATCTTTTTAGTTTAAGTTAACGTTTATTGAAGATGTTGACGCATAAATCTGACTTGGGTCCCAATTTAAAACGAAGTACTGATTTTTTTATAGCTTTTTTCATCAGTGTCTACATTTCTTTTTTCATGTTTACTCAGTGAACGATTATTATTAAATATGAAACATATTCTGCTTAATCATTTACTATGTATGCCTAGAGTGCGCGACAGAAACAATTGTCAAGGATATGCAGTTTTAGTGTAATGGGCACTTCTCACTTTCGACAATTGATTATATTTTCTTAGGAGCGTTTGACGGAGCGGTACCAGGGCTAATGCCGTAAGAGTGACAAAGATGGTTAGAAAGCACTCTTAGTGTCACATTGTGCCTTTGGATGTACTTAGTTCCCGTATGAGTTGGACAACTAAATAGTATGTGTCGTAGGTGCTCGGGGTATGCATAACACGGTCTGCAGCTATCATCGGGAATGTCTTGGCTCAAAATGTGACGATGATATGCTAAAGTGGAGAAGATACGGGACACGCCAAAACGAAACCCTCCGTGCCCGACTTCAATCCGGGTGTTTTGAGGAAAGCAAAAGTTAGCTTATACGGCATCGACTGATTCCTCACATTTCTGTGGAAGTTGCCGTGCATCCTCTTGTCGAGCAGCTGTTCGCACAAATATTTCTCCTGTACTTTCTTGATCCGGGCCTTCAGGAGTGAGTACTCGAGATGGATAACGTTTGATCCATTTTGCTCATCCCTGATATTGAAGTTAATTCCAAGGGGTTCAGCAGGCTTCTCCGCTGCTTTGTAAAGAAACACTTTGTTGCCCACTTCTTCGTGTTTCCATACCGTCTTGACATGCCAAAACGAAACCATCCGTGCCCGACTTCAATCCGGGTGTTTTGAGGAAAGCAAAAGTTAGCTTATACGACATCGACTGATTCCTCACATTTCTGTGGAAGTTGCCGTGCATCCTCTTGTCGAACAGCTGTTCCCAGAAATATTTCTCCTGTACTTTCTTGATCCAGGCCTTCAGGAGTGAGTACTGGAGATGGATAACGTTTGATCCATTTTGCTCACCCCTGATATTGAAGTTAATTCCAAGCGTTTCAGCAGGCTTCTCCGCTGCTTTGTAAAGAAACACTTTTTTGCCCACTTCTTCGTGTTTCCATACCATTCTAAGAAGAGGGTCTCGTCTATTTGCGACTATATGTGCTGTACACAGAATAATCCTGTTTTGAAGACATTTGAGATTCAGTATTCCGCGACCAACTTGACTTTGTTCCTCGCCGACAGTTCGGAGGACAAATCCAAGGCGTCATATAGCCCTTCCTGTCAACGAGATCAGGTTCTTCGGGGATGTCATTAGGTTTTCCTAGCTTTAAATAACCCCTTGGCGCATTTTTCTAATCCAATCTCCATTCCAATCTCCCGAGTATACTTTTCGGCAATCCCTAGAGCTAGATCTAGTTGCTCTTTACTTCTGGCATGGTTCTTGAGTTCATACATGTACAAAACATGAGTGATCTTATGCTTTCGATATCCGGGTTCGCCGTCGAAGTACCTTTGGGAATAGTGAAGTGCGAGAGGCTAGAGAGGAGAGGGCTCATGGTGTCGCCCTGAAAGACACATCTCTGAAAGGTGACGTTGTTAGTTGTCAGTTAGTTGTTAGTTAGTTAGTTGAGATGGTAAATCCGGTTTCCCAAGCGGAATCAATCTCCCTATGCACGTCACGATATTTGGATGAACCTTTAAGCTTTCCAACAGGCAGATGATAAATTTATGGGAGGTTCAATCGAAAGCTTTCCGGTAGTCAATCCAGGCCATATATAGGTAGCGCTGGTAGGATGCTGCGTCTTTGCAGACATATCTATCGATGAGCAGGTTCGCCCGATATCCTGCTACGCCTTTCTTTGAGCCGCGTTGTTCGTATATTAAGTGGATGCTGGACTTCGTAGACTTCTCTCCAAAATGCTTCGACCTCCTCTGGTTTGGGCGGATGGTCGACAGTAACTGGAGGATGTTGTAAGAGTCTGATATGTCAGAGAAAAACTGTTGGTTTTCTCTGACCCACCTCTCCCTCCGCTCTAGACTTCTCCTAGCGCCAGATAGCACCCGTATTCTGTCGACAATATGCTGCCTGACGGTCACCAGATTTGACTTGTTGAGTATGTGATGACGACTGTCAATCACACACTGAATGTGGGACGCGTTCTGTCTTGCCCAGCCTATCTTTGTACGGATTTGATGCATTCAGCATTTGGTCTTATGATCAGCCAGTCTAAGATGTAGTCTTTATTTTCTAAAATAAGCAGGGCAATGTATCTATAGAAAGGCATCCATTCTAGTAAGAGTCCTAGGTTCAGGGCAAGTTGTTGATGCATAATGCCCGCTACATCATTATGCCTGTGCGTGTACTGTGAGCCTTTACGCGACAACTGTAACCAATTGCTCCATGGTTACTGACCTGATAATTTAAGGCCGCCTCTAAGAACAAACCCAAGAACCTGTAATCGGGATCTACTTCACAGATGGTTTCTGACGTGCTGTTAAAATACTCTTTAACTGTATAACTTGTGATTTACAAAGATCCTTTCAAAGTCGGTGTTCGACCAATTGATTAGCACAAAGGAGTGCGTGAGGACTAGGATGACATAGGTGTTGATAGCCCTGATCTTGTTGGCCGAAATCAGCGAACTATTCAGAAACGATCTAAGTCTTATAGCAAAAGCACTCATCAGGCTTCTCTTAACTATCATATGCTGAATACCCTTAATTTCACGAATACCGAGATATCTATATGATAATGCACTTTAATCCAAAAGATGACTAGGCCTTTCGTAACTAATTCGTAAGTGGTTTTTTACACCTTTTTAAATTGATCATCTCAATAAATTTAGTAAGATTATTATTATTACACTTTTTTAGATTTTTTGTAAATATGGTTCCCCTGATGATGGAAATGGTGTACTTCCGAAACGTTGGGTTTTGAAGATTTTAATAAACTTGTCCGAAAACGTTGATACAACATTTTGTTTTTCTTTTTTCTCCTATTTGGATTTCTCAGACGTTAAAGACTCTTATACAGTGTCTCTTAATTACGACTTCGAGGTTTCACTATGAATCGATTCTTCTTCAATTTCGTGTTCTGTCGAAGGACCAGGATCACTTTGAGAATTTTCCGTCGACTTTATCACTCGCTATTGATCGTGTTTCTCAGGTGTACGAAGAAAGGACCCATTGGATGAATAAAACTATCCAAAATAAAAATGTTCGCTTAAACATATTCTCATTTTAAAATATTCATCTACATGATTAAAATTTCATATCTTATTGAAAATATAATTGTTTAAAATATATTCTTGCTCTATATTTTCTTCGTCAATTTTAAGTAAATGATTGGGGTAAAGAATATTAAATGTTTATTGTCGCATAATTCACAGAAATTTACAGGGGAATCGAATATATATAAACATTTAAATAATTATAAAGGAAAAAATAAATTTAAAAATGCAGGCGGCGAGAATCAAGCCTGCGACCTCGGCGCTCAAACCGGGCGCTCAATCGCAGAGCTACTCGGTCACTTGGGAGACGGCGTTTTGAAGTCCATAAGCTTGCCTTAATTTTTTTTAAAGCCGTTTTTCTCAAAAGTGGCCAAATCTTGGGTCCTAGAAATTTCACAACTTCACTTTGGGGCCATGACCTTTCTTCACAAAAAGTATAAAAAAAACACATCTGACCATCCCCTTATAAGTACTTAAGCTGTTGTTCTTGGTGGTTCGGATCCCACCTTAAACTGTGAGTCCCCCTCCCAAGGAAAATGTACACCCTCAGGGGACACATTAGAAACTTCCTTTCCACAATTCAGTACAAAATTGAAAATAAAAAGTTTCACCTTTCATCTGTATGTTAAAAATAGTAAATTTTCCCCTGTCCGCACAATAAAAATATTACAAGGAAAAAATTGGTCTCTTTCAATTTTTAAAAACTTGAAAATCAAAATTTCATCCCTTCCAACTCAACAAAAATAACAAAAAACAAGAGGAAGGACAAAATTATTAAAAAATCATTTTTAGGAATTATATATTATTCATAATTAATAATATCTGATTTTTAAATAAATGAATTAAATTCATTAAATTTTTTTTTGAACGCAGAAAAAAATTTTTAAATAACAAATTCTTCACTGTAACTCAATAAAAATGTTAAAAATTAAAAGTGATCCTTCACAGTGCTCCTCAAGCATCAATAGGTTCGATTAAAATGGATCCAAAAACTGTTTGGATAGGTTTTTAGATAACTATTTATAGTTGCCAAAACCACTTACATTGAAATCGTAGCTGATCCCCTTCTCGATATATCCAAAAATTACGTTTTACAACCACTAGAGAAATATCCTCTTTTGTCAAAAGGATGTTTCTTGACTCAAATAGAGTTTCTTCTTGAATTTTAGGCTGATGAAGGAACGGAATATTATTGGAAACATCCTTATTAAAGTTATGGCTGATGGTCACCAAGGCTTTTTCAAAATATCCATGTCCATATTTCCCGAAGACTATTTATCTGCATTGGATAATGACTTTTATTTAATTTGATTAATCTTAACAATATTCCGTTCAAATTTGTGTCAGATTTCAAGCTTTTACACGTGATAAATGGCCAACAAACTGCCGTACTAACGTACCCCTGTCCCTACTGTTTTGTTACACTAGCAGACCTGAGAAATCGTGTTCAAACCTCGAATACTGAGTTAACTGATGCAGCTCATAGTACTAATATAACGAGTGCTGACCAGAATATGCGATTGAAAACGTACGGAGACGTAAAAAGAGATTAGGAGAAATTTTTTTGTACAGGGAAAAATAAGAATTATGCTAACCAGTTTCACAGTACAATAAATCCTCCATTTTTCAAAGAATATGATGACATTTATGTTCTTCAAAAATGCGTCAATCTTGAATTGCACATTTTACAAGGATTTGCGAATCATTTATTCTGGGATGGTATAGTTCCCCTTGTGAGTAGAGGAAAGACATTAATGTGGCCAAAAAAGTTGAAAGTTATCCCGAAAAACTATCATGGAGACTTTTTGGTTGGAAACGCATATCGAAAACTATGAAAGAAATCGGATAAACCTATAGATCCAGAAATTTATAAAGACATTGGAATTCCGTTTGTAATTGTTTTCAAGGCCATGAATAAAGTGGTTAACTGCTTTTTTCCTTCCAGAAAAATTCGTGAAAACATATATTCTCCTTTGACTGAATTACGTAATGCTTTTAAAAGCCTGGAAATTTCAGAGACATTGGAAATTCATGTCCTCCTAATACATCTGAAGGATTCTCTACGATTTTTAGATAACAACGGACTAGGCAAATGGTCAGAGCAAGCAGGAGAGTCAATTTACCGTGAGTTTTTGAAATTATGGAAGCGGTATAAAATAAACATTCTTGAAGTCTCTTCATATGCATTAAGGCTCAAGCAGGAAAAGGTAGAATTCTCATCGCAGCACATCTAGATAAAGGTGTAAAGGATATCAAATATCTTCTTATTCTATTATCCCAAATTTTGAACTCGAAGTGGCTATTCGTGTGAAAATAAGTTTACAAATAAAAAAAGTGTCGGTGAGGTAGGAATCCGATCACGTGACCCACTCGTCACATGGCCTTAAAGAAATTAAAAATGGGAGAAAAGAAAATTTTCGCGAGTTCAACTCAATAAAAACGTAAAAAAGTTCCACTTTCAATTCGGAAAAAAATTATATATTAAAATTTCTTCCCTTTATTTTAAAATTAGAATTGTGAAATTCAAACGTTTTATATACATAAATCATGTTAAGTTGAATTATTTCAATTTAAGGTAGTGTCAAATTAATAATAATTCAATTCTTATTTATATGTCAAAATTAAATCATTGCACTTACAAATAAAATACTAAAAATAAAAAAAATTGAAATTTAGTGCACTGAAATTTTACCGATTCAAGACTGTCTATGTATTTTAAAAAATTCAATTTCAAATTTTTTGTTTTTGATTATATGATTCATAATTGGGCAATTACACGCCAGGAATATCAGAATCTGCAAGTGGTCGTTCGATTTTAATGAAACTAAGCAAAATTATAGTGCTGTATAAGAGACATTTTGGGTCCTGAAGCAGTTCAGAATATTTGTGAAATTATAAATAAAATTATCGATTCAGAATGGGAGAAAAATATTTATATTACGCTACTGAATGGCTTCTCATAAATTTAAAACCAAAAGGGGTATACATATATATAATGTAGCTATTGAATAAATGGAGAGACCCACTCGATACGAGGACGGATCGAGGAAGATCTCTCTGCGCTCAGCATTCGAAGAGTCAGGTGCATTTGCCAGGACGGGCTCTTGCTTTCGTTGAACCAGCTCCGAATTCGTGCCAGGTCGGAAATTAGGTGCGAGGAAATAATTAATGGACTTTTTAGGGAATGTTCAGGAGGAACTTAATCTCCAAAGATAATTAAGATAATAGAGTTCAGATATTAATTTAATAATATAAAAGAAAAATTAAGTGATTATAAAATGGTGAAAAATTTTCATTGTGTGACGTCCAAAGAAATGACTATTCTTCAACCCGTTTCTATACGGGAGTTCAAAAATCTACTCCTGTAAGTTCTCACCTAATGATAAGTGTACAACAACAAAAAAGGCTTTTGCAAAATTCTACATCCGTCACTTTTTAAATAACGAAATAAAATAAGATTAAAAAGAAAACTGGTTTTACTGGAATGAAACATTTATCCAGAGCATTAATAAATGCTTGATTGTTCTTCAACACATTTTCATTCACCGAAGACACCACGCTTTTGAAAAGTAACATAGGGATAAATTCAGAGAACTTCAAATGCCAATTCTGCGACAAACTCATACCCAGACATATTTACATAATACACGACACTTTTGCAACGACAGACCCCTCTAGTACGCATTGGAATTTTATTTTTTATTTCTAAACTTTCTTCGTTCTTTCTGGTAATCGATCTTTTTTGCGCGAATTTACTTACATCATTAGTTATAATAAATTCTCTAATGTGTTATTAGAATTGTAATTAAATTATTTAGCGATTTCATAATAAAGTTTTGTATTCAAAACTAAAATGTTGCACCAGTAAAAATTTTATTTTGACTTTTGATTCCCTTCACTTTAATTCCATTTTTACTTCTAATGATGTTTCCTTGAATATTCTATTTAAAATTGTAGAAAAATAGACATGTCTATTTGTAATTCTATATTGAAGAATTTGAGTTTCATTAGAAAATACTTTAGATTAAAAGTTTTGAACATTGAAAAGTTGAATAGCCGGAAATTTTTTTCTTAGGGTTACTTTTTACGAAGAACAATTAGAAAATTTAAAAAATTACTAAATTTGGACAAAAATAATTATTGAATGCTCTTTTCAGTATTTTTTTGGTTGGAAAATTAATTTGAAAATAAAAAAAACGTTACAAAAAATGAAGTCGGTAGGAGTTATAATTTCTTAGAAATCATTTTTTGAATTTTGAGCTTTTGCTCTGTGAAACGAAACTCTTAGATTTCAGCAAGTACTATTAAAATATTTAAAACAATTTCCCACGATTTTTATGATTGCTATTTAAAGTTAATCCAAAGAAATAAAATTTTTAATTGCAGTAGAATATTGAAGCACGTAAAAAATACAAGAAAAAATAAATATTAAATACTGCTTTCTTCGAGCGGAAATTTGAAATTTTTAATTATTATGGATTATTTATTTATTCTCGATGACTGAAAGTAACTTTTCCGCATTTGAACATATTCTCAGTATATGTAATTTATTCATATTACTTAAAAAAAGTAAAATATAGTGTTATATAAATAAAGAATGAACAATTCACTGAAAGGATGATAAAGATAATTCGGTATAAAATCTAAATCTAGAAAGAATGGGATAATTTTACCATTGTATAACAAATTTTACTGTTGGTTATACTTAAATAAATAATAATAATAGAATGGAAGTAATTGAAGATATTGATTGAAAATCCTAACCTTGAAATTCTATCTTTTTATTTTTAGCATGAAAACTTGTGAAAACTTAAAAAATAAAACGTTTTCTTTTAATATTTTATTCCTAAAAAGGATACTTTGAATTTTTACGTGAACATTCCGGACAATTTAAAGAAACCCTTTTATGCAAAAAATATACACTCTATTTTCATATTTCTATTAAAAAAAAAGAAAACTAAAAAATACATTAATGTAATATCAAAAAATGTTTTCTTCGACTATTTTATTCGTAAAAAGTATAATACTTCGAATTTTTACGTGAACATTCCGGACAATTTAAAAAAATTGCTTTTATGCAAAAAACAGTACATATACACTCTATTTTCAAATTTATATTTAAAAAATAGAAAACTAAAAAATACCTAAATATAATATTCAGCTAATTAATTAATTATTTAGTAATATTATTGACAACATTAAAAGTCAATGAAAGTATTTAAGCAAAATTATTTTTTGCAAGCATGTACGTATTAACATTTAATTTTTATTTCTATAAATATAAACATATATATATATATATAATTTAAAAAAAAAGTTAAACAACCACCGCAGGGTCCCACTAAGAGCAACTGCCATCCAACAAAATGTCAATAGCCCCCAGTAGCACCGCGGTAAATCACACCTATGGCCACGCCTCACAACCGTGAGATGGGTGGTCATAGGCAACGACAAAATCACAACGACAGGCCGGCGAAACCCTCGTGTGTCTTGAGGACACAAAGCGACCCAAGGATGACAGCTTTCTACATCCATCTCGCAAGTGCCTTGGTATATTTTTGGCACGCGGGTATGGCTTTAAGGTTACGAACCAGTGATAGTTTCGCACCTCCGAGAGCACCTATCACAAGGACAATTACTTGTACCGAATATTTTGGGTACAGTCGTTGTAGCTCTCTTTTAAGGTCTTGATACCTCTCCTCTTTTTCTTTCTCCTTTGCAGTGATGTTGTATTCGGACGGAGCCGAGAATTCGATCACGAATATAGTTCGTTTCTCGAAGTCTTGGAGAACAATGTCAGGCCTCGAGTGCACAACGGAGACTGCTGCCCGAAAATCGTAGTTTCAGAAAATTTGGCACTTCTCGTTTCGGACAATCGACTCTATCTCCTTTGGAGCGTTCGGCAGGGCAGGGTCGCGGCCAACACCGTAAGAGTGACAAAGATGGTAATAAAGCACTCTTAGGGCCGCATTATGTCTATAGATATACGTCGTTCCCGCGTGGGTCGGACACCCTGATAGTATGTGTTCTAGGTACTCAGCGTGTGCATGACACGCCCTGCACCTATCACTGGAAACTTCTTGACATAAAATGCGATCACGGTATGCTAAGGTGGAAATGACACCGTCCTGGCATGCGAAAATAAAACCCTCTGTACCTGAATTAAGCCCTGATGATTTGAGGAAAGCAAAAGTTTGCTCCTTCGACAAGGACTGTTTTTCTACATTTCTGTGAAAGTT
>CAKNYM010024503.1:0-13100 GCA_932195095.1 Andricus curvator
GTTCCTTTCTAATCTTGAAACTCCAAACGATTTCAATTTGTAACTAAATAATTTGAAATGTTTCAATCTAAAATTATCAAACACTTTCAATTAAAAAATTCTTGCATATTTAAATAGCTCTAAATTTCAAATTATTCAATATACTGAATACAACAAATTTAAAATGTCTCAACTATTAAGGCTTTAAATATTTTTGAAATTGCGATTAGACCTTTGAAGAACATCATAACATACAAAACACCTTTCTTTTTGAAATTCCAGGTGCATACCTTTTTTATTTTTTGACCTTATACGAAAAAAATATTGAGCAATTTCTTCAGTAAAATTCCTATTTTTGCAGCTGTTTTGTAGACTAAATAGCACTTTCTTTTATTGAGAAATCACAATCAAAATAAAAAAATCAGATTTTATAATTTTGCTTCTTTTTACTTCTTTCTAATCCAAAACAGTTATTAGATGGAAGAATGTTGTTCTTTTTTAGTTTTAAAAACGGACGGGAAGCCCATGGAGAGCCCCCTGGCGCTCAAGCTATAAAGCCTATTATGCCACAAGAATGTTGTTTCTTATAGACAAAAAAGTGTTAAAAAAAGTTTTCGAAAAAGTTTAAAAAAATTGCACAGGCCTAAACGGTTCAATATATAATAGAAACGCTATAAATTCGAAATTAGTCTAATTTTTTATGTTTGCGACCTACAATTATTCAAGTTTAAAGGTTAAAATTACAATTGTGAAAAATAAAAAAATATTGTAATTAATTTATATTTTAAACCAAAACCATTTGTATACTTCAATCTAAATGCAGCTGAAAACATTGAATTTAAAATGCTTCGAATTCAAGATATATTTCGCAAAGGAAACTGAAAGCAGAGGATCGACTTTCAAAAGAAGCGACTAAAAGTAAGAAAGTGACTCGCTGGCTTGCAATGATGCATGGAAAATGGTGCATTTCCACATTTTTAACGTTTAAATTTAAACTTTTGACTTTTTCGCGTTGTAGCAATTTCGAATCCCAAAATTTTTTTTTTTTGACCTAACCTATAACTTAAACGAAAATTGTGAAAATCCAAACAATAAGCCCGCGTTCTTCAAATAAGGCAAATTTTAACGTTGAAGTTCAAGTTGTCAAATTGAATTTTAACGTTAAAATTCAAGTTGTCAAATTGAAACCTTAAGAATTAAAAAAGTTTACAATATTAGTCTTTTTTAAATTGTATTGGAATTCTAAAAGAGTATAATGGGTTCGGAATCGAAAGACATGCAGCAAAGATATACAGCATACAGCTTGATTATCCGCGCATAAACAAAAAATTTATTGTTTGCAGGATTTTTCAATTTTCGGAAGTTTACATTTTTTTTACATACCTAGAGGTCAAAAAAGTCTACCCAATTTTTTTGGATTTTATTAACTTATTTCCTGAGAGATAATTCCTATTAAATTCACCCCCGTTTACGAGTGACCCAGGAAAATTGGATATATAGTGATTTTTTTAATTTTTGTACTTAATGAGATTATCTTTATAACTTGTGATTTCAAAAATTTTCATATAATGAAATTTCTTTTTTACATAAATACTGTAGGAAAAAATCGACAAGATCCCGGTGACGAAATGATAATTACAGCAAATTTCCGTACTTCTAGGGACGACTAAAATATCCCGAAAAATAAAATTCCCGACTCTGTAAAACTCCCCAATAATAAAATTCCAAAAATAATAAAATTCCCGAACAGTTCATAATATTACCGAATTTAAAAATTCCCAAATAATAAAATTGCCGAATTATAAAATATCCGAACTAGAATATTCCATGATTATAAAATTCCAGAAATTACATAATTAATCAATTGTTTCTTAATAAATATTATTTATCAAAAATACGATGATAAAATATTTTTATCAAAGAAATTTTTGTTTAATATTTAGAGTTTTTAAAAATTATTGTTTGAATTTCAAATAAAAATAATTCTACAAAAATTGTATAAACAAATTAATGTAAAAACACGTGCGCGTTTATAACTTCAAAAAAATACTATGTACATTTTCAACCAAAATTTTTTATCCAGTAATATATTTTTTTCATTTTTATTTTAAATTGAAACTGTAATTATTGAAAGCTTTACACATTAAAAAAAGTTTTTTTTTCTGGTATAAATGTTTAATTATTTTAATTTAAACGAATATTTAGCAAAGAAAATCTTTTTCAGCATGGCTTATCTCGAAATTTATGTTTAGTTTTTTTTTTAAATAAAAATTCGATTGTCAAGAAAACGTTTTTTAACATTTTTGAAAAATACTATGTACAAAAGACCTGTCTCAAGCTTCAGATCTGAAAAAATGCTATACATTCTATCATTCATAGAAAAGCGTGAACGTATTAAAAAATTATAATATTTAACAAATATAAACATAATTAACTTTTTGAGAGTATTACTCTCACAGTTCAGTTTATTTATTACCATAATATCAGTGCTTCTGCCATTCTTAATTTTTCATTATTTCTTCCAAATACGTATTTTCGGTGTGCCTAGACATGCGCTATTTATTATTACATTCGGAAGTGCGGTGTTTATGAAGCGATACATGTCAAACTTTTCTAACCTAAAAAAATCTTTCTACTGTTTTACTGTCATATTTTACGAAGAATGAGAAAACCAGCGCACAGCTTCGTAGTACGGTGAGGGCAACACCTCGATATGGCAGAAAATGTGATGTCCATATATATATGGTTCCCCACCCCTGCCGATGGAACAGCATTGAAACGGCACTCAAAAAGCACTGCCCAGTGCCGTTTCAGTGCTGCTCGTTTAAAGCTAGTCAGAGTACAGTTTTAAATGCCTGCAGAAGTTCCCTTTATATCTGCGAATAGGTTACCAAGTAGACCAGCTGAAAGGGATTAAAAATGAAAAATTAAAATTTGTGAAATTTTGAAATTACCTCTGCGAAAGTTAGAAATTCAGAATTTACGGGTTTCGATGATTTCAGATATCTAACTTTTTTTTTGAAAAGTTTATATTCGAATGAACATAATGTATCTCGTAAATGGAATGAGATACGCCAAAACAGACAACATTTTCGAATTCAACTTCAGAATAGTATATTTGTATATAAGTTATAAGTATAAAATATATATAATGAGAAAATTCATAAATTAAAAAAAAGTGTTAATAATTTGAAGAAAATTTTAAAAAGGGATTCGGGTTGGTAGCGGCCAACTGGTGTAAACCACTCTGCCTGTCCGGTACGTGACGAATACAATAGAACCATTATATGACCGTCGCATCACCCTCAGTGCGGTTTAGGTGCCGAAATCAGCAGAAACAGTCACTGAAAAAGCACTGGCGGCCCAGTGCCGTTCGCCAGTGCTTTTTCAGTGCTGTTTCATCGGCAGGGACTACACACCCCGTACCGCATCTACGTTTATAATATCTTTGTTACAGTTCGCTGCAAATAAAAAAGGTCAATTATATTTACAGTAGAAGTCCGATAAGTTTCTCATTTCGGGGCTGTAGGAGCGGAAAATTCCAGGAATTGCGGACTTATCGGATGCCCCCTCTAGTAGCACGATATTAGGTGCGCGCATGCGTGAGAATGATGCTCAAATCATAAGCAAAATAGCACACGTAGTGGGAGAACCCCAATTAGTGTGCGTGCCGTGCGTGTGATGACGTTTTAAGGGGAGTGTACACTTATCGGACGGCAACTTATCGGACTTCTACTGTAAATGGAAATGTTGAAATGAGCATTTGCAATTAAATACAATTGGTAGAAATATCATTTAATGTACCTCAATGGATTGGAATTGACGCAATGTATTTAAATCGTGAACATGCAATTGGTGGCATTTCATCATTACGGAATGATGTCAACAAAATTTGATAAATATTATTTGCATTATATTGTTATTTTATGTCCAAAGTCACTTTTTATTCTCATTAAACAATCAATATTTGCTGAACTCTAGTCCAAAGGTACAAATTATATTACAACTTTTATTCCTTATTATCAATTAACCACTCCAATCTCTTCAATAATACTATTTATTAATGTATTATTTTATTATTCAAAAAATAAAATTTTATTCTAAAACTCCAATTAAAAACAGTTCCGGTTTATAAATTTACGTGCGATTCAATACAATTAGATGCATCGCATGACCAATCTCAATTTTTACATTAATCTCGATTGGATAATATAAAACCATTTACAAAATTCTTTTTGAATTGAAAGTCGTCAATTAAATCCAAAAGACGGTTCATTGGCTTGCGAAACAATTCAGTGCAATAGACCGCACACTGGTTCTATTGAATATCTACAATTCACTGCAGTTGCAGACATTCAATTCAATTCACTGACAAATTTTTCAATTGCGATTTAACAATTAAACATTAAATACAATTCACCATATTTGACTTGAATTGCATTTCACCAAAATTGTGGATTGACGATTTTATTTTTGAATTGCAGTCAATCGATTTTAAATGAATCTTTTTTTGCAGGGTTATCAGCAATGGCACTGTCAGCGGTTTCCGAACGCCTAAAAAAACTACTGGCAGTACTAGTGCTGCCAGTCAATTCTCGAACACAGCCATGCTGAGTGGGCCGGATGCTTAACGCCCGCCATTAGTTGGAATGAGTTCGGTAACCATGGAGATGGAAGTGAGGTTGGATTATGAGTTAGTTATAGGTCCTTTAGCCAGGGTGCATTAGGAACAACGCAGTCACCCCTGTTAATCGTCCAACGTGGCAGAACCCAACCCTGGTTACCATGGAGTTGTTGATGTGGTCGAAATTTTGACAGGTGCCGGTGTCCGTAGCATGAAAACTGAAGTTTACGGAAGAATAAATAATCATGATGCATAATTATTTGGCTGCGAGATTGGGTAAAGTTAGTCGCATAAGGATAATTTCTGCTGCAAAAGTATTCCTGTTGTGACAAATTAAAATTTCCTTAAATTCACAGCAGTAGCGCAGTAGTGTCATGCTATTCCGAAAAAGTTTCTTTATTACTGCCTCTTATACCAAGTTTTAGGCAAACATATTGTTTAAGGATGTAGAATGTTTTTTAGTAATTATTTATTATTATTATTATTATTATGGCCAATGGCCATACCACGCTGAAAACCCCAGTTCTCGTCAGATCACTGAAGTTAAGCAGCGTTGGACGCGGTTAGTACTTGGATGGGTGACCATTCAAGAATACTGACATGAGTGTTGTTGGCACATCGTGGGTATGGTGAGCCCACACTTGTAGTTATTTATAACTACAAGAAAAACCTAGAAACACTACCCGAATCGGGTAGTGTCACGCCTACCCTGAAAGGGAAATGGTTTAATGGTATATATATATATATATATATATATATATATATATATATATATATATTTAGAAAACTCGAGTTCGCTGGACCCAGGCAAAGTCAATGAAAATTCAGCATTTTCTAAACAACTATCAATTTATTAATATAAGTCAATTTTGGCAGACTAAGACCTCCTTTTTCATTCTTAACTTTCTCTCAGTCACAAAAGACAACAAAACTTTTAACAATTTTGAGATCATCCCTCTAAACTCTCAGAAGGGAACTAGAGAACGATCCGTCGAGGTTCACGATTTCTCGCACACTGTCTTTGCATAATCGTTTTCGTACCATACACTTATTCGGCACACCGACATACTCACAGAGCACAATTAAACGAGTTTCGAAGCTTTTCGTGAACATACTGGCCGCCTCGAGTGTAATAAAAGCTCGACAAACATTGAAGTTTTATTTTTATCTTGTAGAAAAATGAATGCCGCCCGCCGTGTAAGCTAGAAGAAATTTAATAAAAAAAGCAATAGAAAGTAATAAGTACTAAAATAATTTGCTATATTTCTTAGCCACCCGCCATGATCCATTAAAACATTAGCGATGCAAATAGATTAAAAAAGAGAAGAATTGCTTATTTGATATGGTATCCTTAAATATAACTTAATATTAAACTTTAGATTTCGCTTTCCACTTTCGATTTTACAGGTAAGGTACAGATTTGAGTAATCGGTCGATCATATTCAGAACTGGCAGTTTTTACTCGAACTGAACGGACTAAATCGTCCTTTCCCTTGTAACATTTAATAATTCTACCCAATAACCATCGACATGGCAGTAGCGAATCATGTTTGATAAGAACAATATCACCGATCATGATATTTAGTGTCTTATTGAACCACTTGTAGCGTTTTTGCAAAGATTGCATGTAATCAATACCCCATCTTCTCCAGTAATTTTCAGAAATTTTCTGTACTAATTGCCAACGTGTCAATCGGTTTTCTGTAATGAATTCCACGGATGGTTCTGGAATACTGGTCAAAGGTGCCTCAATTAAAAAATGTCCAGGTGTTCGATAAGCGAAGTCTTCAGGATCATTGGAAAGTGGAGCAATAGGACGGGAATTTAGGCACATTTCAATTCGCGTTAGGAGAGTAGAGAACTCTTCGTAAGTTAGAGTGTGAGCGCCAACAATTCGCTTTAGATGGTGTTTAAAACTTTTAACATCCGCTTCCCATAAACCCCCAAAATGAGGTGCAGATGGAGGAATGAAATGCCACGAGGTGCCTTCTGTAGCGAATTCGTTATGTAAATTATTATCGAGTCTGAGTTTCAAAATGAAACTTCTTAATTCTTTATCACCCCCCGGAATGTCGTGCCATTGTCACTATAAAAGTGGGCAGGTCTTCCTCGTCTAGAAGAAAATCGCTGGAAGGCGGCAAGAAAGGCAGCAGACGAATAGTCAGGCACGAGCTCTAAATGTACTGTACGCGTGCAGCAACAAACGAACAGTGCTACGTAAGTTTTATAACTTTTGTTACCACGTCCAGGAGCAAAGCGAACAATAAAGGGGCCTGCATAATCTACCCCAGTATGCGTGAAAGGGCGATTAGTGGTTACTCTAGAATCAGGTAAATTTCCAATTAGTTGCTGGGAAAGAGTCGCCCTTTTTCGCGCACACTCAAAGCAATCCTGTATTAAGCCTTTAACCAGAGGGCGCGCTCTTAAGATCCAGAAACACTGTCTGAGCGTATGCAAGGTTAATTGTAGACCACCATGTAAGGATCTAATGTGAGTGTGTGCAGCTATAATTTCACTTAGGTGATGCCGCTGTAAGATGATGGGGTGTTTCTCATCAAAACTGATAAGAGCATGCCGTACTCTTCCTCCTAATCGTAAGAGGTCAGTAGAATCCAAAAATGGATTACAATTTTTCAGAGGCGAATTTTTTGCAATATCCTCATTTTCGCTCAAAGCCTGCAGTTCAAGCGAAAAGGAACTAACTTGAGTGGTCAAAGCTCTTGCATCAATAACTTAGCCACTACTATTACTGGAGTTAACCAACCCATTGGATCATATAGCTTAGCTATTAAAGAAAGAACGACCCGCTTATTTGGCGTCTCCACTGGAGAGGAAGTTACCTTAAAAAGAAACAAGTCAGATTCAAGATCCCAAAATAAACCCAAAACCTTGAGCTGAGCATCTTCAGCCAATGGAAACTCTATTGTCCTTTCATGCTTTCCAGAAGGACAATCTTCCAAAAATTGTAGAGCGTTAAACACCCAATTTCGCAAGTGGAAATCACCAGCGTCCAACAATTGAGACACTTGAACTCGCTTCTCCTTGGCTTGTACTTTAGTATCCGCACCAACAAAACATCATCGACGTAGATATTCTTTTCCAGGACCATTTTTGCGAACGGAAACTTACTTCCTTCGTCATAAGAGTAAGGAGCACAGGCGGTGTCATAAGTGACAATCAAAAGTCGATAGGCCACCACTTTGTTATTAGGAGACCACAATAAAATCCTTTGATAACTGCAATCGCGAGCATCTACCAAAATTTGTCTAAACATTGCTTGTGTATCGGCCATGTAAACAAAACGAGGCAATCTCCAGTTCAAGATAATAGAGACTAAATCATTTAGAATCTTTGGATCAATGTGCAAGTGTAAATTTAAAGAAGTATTGTTAGAAGTTAAACTTGAAGCATTAAATACAACTTTTAGTTTTGTAGTAGAACTACTTTCTCTCAAAACCGGGTGGTGTGGTAAATACACAGTCTGAGATGAATTATCGAGCTCTTCTTTCATAAGTTCCATATGTCCTAATTTTTCATATTCAGATAAAAAATCTGAATGCTCTTGGAGCAATTTTGAATTTTCAGTTAATCATCGTAGAATCTTATCCAATACAATTTTTGTTCTAAAAAAGGAGGCACCGACTTTTGTTGGTGGCTTTTCTCGTCAGTCATGTGGTCTCTACGAGGGAGTTCTTCCAATTCCCAGAACTTAGTGAAGTCTTCATGCAAGACTTCAGAAGTTATACTCTGATGTACCGTAAGTGGGATGCTTGTCTGTATTTTATTCGCCACAACTGGACCCGACAATATCCAACCAAAAACGGTAGATTGAGCAGTAAAAGTGCCTAACACACTCTGTTGTGGGTCAGGTAATAAGCACGAGCCATATTTATCCGCGCCTAAAATCAAATCTGTTTGTTGGGAACTAAAGGGGTTAGGATCAGCTAACTTTAATTCAGGCAAATCACTTTCATTTTCCCGATTAGGTCTTTCAGGTAGGAAGTAAATTTAACAGAGCTAATTTTCTTGAAGAGCCAATATTGACTCTACCAACTCCATAAACTATAGGTTTAACCTTCTGTAACTAGGCTTCAAAATTTTCATCCCCCTTTCTGAAATAGAACAACATTCCGAGCCTTGATCCAATAAAACCCTAAATTTATGAGCTTTCCCGTTATCAGCTTTTAAGGCAATGACTGCTGTCGCCAGTAATGTTGAACGTGATAAATTTGGATGGTTATTTAAGAAATGGAATGAAACATCATTTTCTGAGTCATTATTAAGTGGGACATGATTTGTTGTCGCCACCTGAGCTGCATTACCAGTATCGTTATCTGGTGGAGTAGAAGAACCCGCAACTGCCAATTGAGAATGTAGAGACGTAGTGTCAGCTGATGGCGATGTGATGGATTCAAAATTATTTACATGCAACAAGATGTTATGTCTCCCACCACATTTACTACATTTCAGTTTGCTTGTACAGTTAAAGGGCCTATAGCCAGGCGTAAAATAATTATAACAGCCGTGGTGACGAGTAACAACTTCTTTACGTCCCTCAACTGACAATGTTTTAAGTTGACCACATTTAAACAATGGATGATTTTCCTTACATAGGAGGCATTTGGAGGTGGAAGATGCATTATGAACCCGAAGTTCTGATTGTTTAGTATTTTTATTCTTGTCTTGTGAGCTGGGTTTAGCATTTGTCTTCGAAGCTTGTATAGCTTCTACAACGCGAATACGTTTTTCTGAAAATGTATCGAGTTCCTTATAAATTGGATAATCATATTCGGAACCAATTGGCATCTCCCATTCCTTTAACGATTGAATATCTAGTTTTTTAGTCGTTAAAAGGACTAACAAATCGCTCCAATTATCTATTGGATGGTGTACATTTTTGAGAGCCGCCAGAGACTCATTAGTAGTATCGCGTAATCGTTTTAAATCTTCTAGAACGTTATTAGATACATTCGGGAGGCTAATAAATTCTTGTGAACGAGCTGTAATAAGTGCTCTCTTATTACCATACCTAGCTTTTAGTGACTCCCAAGTGGAAACAAAATTAGCCTCAGTAATTATTACATGTTTCAAAAGTTGTCCTACTTCACCTTTCAAAAAGGACTTTAAATAGTGTAATCTAGTTACATTTGATAAGGAGTCATTTTGAATAATTAGCGCACCGAAAAAGTCTCTGAAATTCTCCGAATCCTTATAATCCCCAGAAAATACAGGTAAAGTAATTTGAGGAAGTTTTATAGGCGAAGAATCATGTCGAACAAACTGCGATTGATTTACCTTATCACTCGAGCTAGCTGCTGAGTAATCAAATCTAATTTATTTATTAAAAAATCGTGAGCATTTAGATACGCATCTTCAATTTGTAAGAACTTGTTTTTACTAAAATACTCGAGACTTTCGTGTTCCGCCGAGGTTGTTGAAGCCTTAATTTGTAAATGTAAACTTGCACATTTCTCCAATTTTTGATCCTGGAGTTCAATTCTCGATTTTACTATGGCCAACATAATGTTGGACTTCCTTAGTTTTTTAAACTTAGGTTCAGTCCTCAATATTGACTGACAGACTTCTCTTAACTCCGAGAGTGAAGACTCCATTTTTCTTGCAATTGGTTAAAAAAGGTATAAAGCAAGAAAAATTATCAGTAATAATTTTAGGAGCCACTAGCTTAATTCTCAAGAAAATAGAAATCTCTGTTTCGAGAAATATAAATTGAGTATGCGAGAATAAAATACACAATTTGGAAATAGCCCAGGCGCTAGGGAGCTAAAAAGGGGTCTACATTGCATTAAATCCGGAAAAGTTAGTTAGTGTCAATTTTCTTTCATTTTGGTGTTCTAAACAACATACTAAATTTGCACAAAAATAAAATGGCGGCTCGCTCCGCATCGGAAACAAATTTCATCTAAAACATTTTTCCATGCAGTGAATATTTTAGAGTTATGCCTGGCTGAAGTGAGGTGTATTTCCTAGAATCACGTATACACTGCCTTATGACCTTAAATACGAATATTATTTGAACTTCCTCACGTTCACTTCGTTGAAACGTTGGAAATGCGGTAGCCATAGTTACGACGGAGTCACTACTTTAGTATGTCTAGACCAGTCTAGAGATTAGGAGACTACAGCATCTTGTGTTCTGTGTTTCTGCGTTTTCGTATTTTGGAGTTTCGTGAAGTGAAATCGGAGTTTAGTGTTTTGTGAGCATGGCTTCAGAGGAATTGACGTGTTTTATTTGTGATGACAGTTTGAAAAATAGTAGTAGTGTAGATAGGAAAGACGGTAAAGCTGAACGATTTTCGAAGAATTTGAAATCAGTGATTATCCACGATTGATGTCGTAACAAATACAGTAACAGTGGAATGATTTTGGCATTATTGCAACGGAAAAGTCCACTCACTGTTCCATCAACATCATCATCATTACCATTGCGATCAGCTGCACCAGTTTTTAATATCAAATCTGCATGTTTTTTCTGCGATAAAGAAATTACCGAAGAGTTTCTGAAGTAGGAAAAAAAGGAAGACATTTTTAAACGTGAAACAGTGTTTCAAGTGACTAAATTGTCTATGAAAGATAATCTTATTCGTTTAGGTAACGACCGCGGAGACGAATGGGGACGTAAAATATTTGATCGTGTTGAGAATGTTCCTGATTTGATTGCAGTCGGTGCTAAGTACCATCATTCCTGTGTGAAGAAGTTTTACCGCATGCCAAACCATACAGAAATGAAAGGACGTCCGCTGAATCCGAATGTTGGAGAAGCGATGGAGTATATCTATTCATACTAGGAAAATAACTCAGAAGATTGTCAATTTTCCCTAGATAATCTGATGAATGAAATACAATGTGAAAATCGTACAGATATGTGAGAAGTGTTAAAATGAAATTATTTGACCGATACGATGATGAAATTCTTATCTCTGAGAGTGCTAATAGACCAGCGACTGTCTGTTTTCGGAATACGGGACACAAATTTCTAAGTGATTCGTGGTACCAGTTGAAGAGGTCGAACCCTCATGAAGAGAGAATACGCGTTGTTAGAGAAGCTGCATCGATCATTTTGGAGAATATTCGATCACAGGTATATGGGCGTTTCCACGGAAGGTGTCGTTTTTTTTCTGCGACCGTGATATTCTACGCAAACCAACACTTAAAATACAAGTTATATTGCATAAAAATTTACAGACAGACTCCCTGAAATAGGAACGAAAGCTTACAGTCATTACAGAAAAAAAAATGATTAGCAGTTCGAACTCGAAAGTTCATTGCCTCACTACCCGATTCGGGTAGTGTTTCTAGGTGGATATTTACTACCAATGTGGGCCCACCACACCCACGATGGGCCAACAGCGCGCAGTATTCCTGAACGGTCGCCCATCCAAGTACTAACCGCGCCCAACAATGCTTATCTTCAGTGATCTTACGAGAACTGGTGTTTTCAGGGTGGTATCACCGTTGGCAGAAACCCCTCTAAAAAGATAGAATATATAATAGTTGGAAAAAAACATCACGTGCGTCCTAAACTACGACCCAAGACAGATTTATGTGTAAACATCTTCGGTAAACGTTAACTGAAATTGAAATCTTACATAAAGCAAATAATGACTCACGCACATGTAGGAGTATACAAATTTATTTTCTCTTATATGTAATGTCGTGCAAAAGTTTCTGGACATCTATTTTCCAATAGGTTGAACAAGCACCCTAGTTTTAATAATAATAAACTGTAGATTTTGTCTCAATTATTGCATGAAAGGTGATAAAAGTACCCGTTTTATGGGGATAAATGAAAGCCAGTATGTGTTAATTTTATTAGAAGTTGTTTGAAAGAACGTCAAATGTTAATGTTTCCGGAAAATATAAATAAATTCGGACATAATCATTTTTTTATTGTTTTTGGGCTAATTTTAAAGATAATTTTCTGCAAGTCTGTTAGAATACTGTTCTATTAATTTGTTTTAATTCAGTTATGAAAACCTGACTTTATATCAATATTGATAAGTTCTTAAAATTAATCAGGGTGCTGAATGTAAACTTAAAAATTTTCATTGTTTCATTTTCTTTTTAATTTTTAATTTGTAAATGACATTTTTCAATTTAGATTTCTCCAGAAACAACTTATAATCGCTAAATTGTACTGTTTTTAATTTAAAATTGTTTGAAAATGATTAGTTTTGAACACTCAAAAATTTCTTGATTGATTATTCAAACTATTTTAGTTCTTAAAACGCAGTCTCTTCCAGGAGCTTTGTTTATAAAATACAGATGCGGGCCGATATGATTTCTCTGAAAGAACCCTGGAGACGCTTTGAGGTTCGCTATGACTGTTATAATAAATTTAAAATAAAAAAGTAAAAATTAAATATTCAAAAATAAACAAATTGCAATGGAATTATTTTAAATAAAATAAGACTCGAATCATTAAAATTTCACAGTGATGAATTTAAACTTAAAAATTTGCATTGTTTCATTTTTTTTT
>CAKNYM010024507.1:0-20190 GCA_932195095.1 Andricus curvator
ACACTGTTAAAAAAATCTGATCGAAATTTAATATACATGTGAGTAAAGTCATTTGCACATACCGTACATTAATTTTAATATACCATCATGTTGTAAAATTAATATACATGTATATTAAAGTCGGTAAAACAGAATGCGTGAAAACAACAAGTCCTTTGATACCTTCAGATCTTGTCAAATTAAAAAAAAAAAAAGCAATAACCTTACATTCGTCGACTAAATTCTTACTTACAATTAAAGTGCAACGTACGGGTGGAATTATTCCTAAAATTCGCTGCGAATGTTAGAATTTTAACGTGAGTACAGGTGCTTGGAGGTTAGGTTTCTTAATTATTTGTTTAATTGAACTTGTCTCTGAAAAACCAGTGTAGTTTGCATTCATCTAGGAGAAAATATTCTTTTTGATCATTTATAATTGAAAATTGCTGCCAGAATTGTTTTTAATTTTTGTAAAGTGCAAATATCGGACTTTTCTGATAAATGATCAATATGCGGTATATGAAATTTAATAACATAGTCTCTTAATGGCGATTCAATATACCTAGGTATTAGATTTAATATACAAATGTATATTAAATGTATATTAAAATTGCAAACATTTTTAACAGTGTATATATATATATATATATATATATATATATATATATATATACATTTATACAATTTATTCAAAGATTACTCAAGTTGTGCCTAAAAGGGTTGACAGAAGTTATATAAGCGCGTGACTTGCGGCGTGACGGGACAGACGAGACTCGCGTCGGACGGGACGAGACTCACGTCGGACAGGACGAGACTCACGTCGGACAGGACGAGACTGAAGACTGCAGAACCGACCCAAAGGGGCGGTTTATGTCGTAGCGTATCGATTAGCGCTTCCAGTACCTTCTATTGGTCATACAAGCTACAAGAAGTACATGCGCAATTACAAGTGTACATTTTATTGATTATTCTATATAAAGATTATATAAGGAGTATTATTATTATTATATCACTTATAAGCAGGGTACATAACAACATTGAAAACGCGAATATCTGCTAAACTAGAACCGGCAATAAGGCCCCTTTTCATGCGGACGCCCACAATATTTATGGATGCGTAATGAAAAGTGTCAACGTAAGCGGACCTGATGAAATTTGTTAAAAAATTTGTAAAAAAACGACGCTTTTTTCATTATTCCAGTCAAAAGTTACATTCTAACAATGAAAACTTATTTGGAAAATAAACAATATAGTGAATCGATCACGTTAATCTTTCATTTAAAATAATTAGTTCCTTTCACTGAAAAAGGTATAGATTTTTTATACTTTCTAAAAAAAAAGTTTAAACAAATTTAAATTGTTTTAAAAATTGTGGATAAGTGGTAAAAACATTAGCTATACCAGAATTCTTTCGATTTTGTTGACAAATTTGCAAAAAACTATATTTTTCTGCATTTTTCCAGTCAAAAGTAACATTTAAACAATAAAAAATTGTTTAAAGAATGTAAAAGAAATTATTTCGACCGTACTGATTTTTTATATTGCCTGATTTCAAAATGTGAGGTGTATACTGTACATTCAACCTCGGATTATGAATGAACAGTTTCAAAATGTACTTCTTCAAATTTGGCTCAGCATTTACAGCTGCCATGGAGAAGGTGATCTTATGATTTGAAATGGTAAAGTACATTTCCTAGCTCAGTATCGAATATTACTGTTTCAAAATGTGAATTTTACGATCTCAAACAACACCTGATGTAATGGCGCAATACAAATCGTACGATTTGACACTCTCAAATGTGAAATGTTTGTCCCTTCTCATGAAAAGGTAATTTTGTCTATTAAATTTAGTGAAATCATAGTTTCGAATGGTAATGTCTGTAATTTGTACCAGTATTTCTTTCCTACAAATTTCAAACCGTAATATGTGCTTTTCCAAAATGAAACACCTCAATTCAGTGATGCATGTCGATCATTTAAAAATTTGTCCAAAATCTCGTCAGATTAAATTAAAACCTTGAACATCATACTCATCACATCGAGACGAACGATCACTCAATCGAGATGATCGTCTCGATCGACT
Organism: Andricus curvator; assembly: GCA_932195095.1. Lineage (NCBI taxonomy): Eukaryota > Metazoa > Arthropoda > Insecta > Hymenoptera > Cynipidae > Andricus > Andricus curvator. The sequence goes on from CAKNYM010024507.1 coordinate 2,063, forward strand.
TTTTTCATTACATATTCTTGATCTCCATTACATTTCAATTCCATCTAATTATGTTTCAAGCAAATCACAAGCGGATAGTGTTATCATGGTGAGGCAATGCGACGTTCCAGCGTTTTCTAGCGGGCGGAACGAATTTTGTCCGGACAACTTCGAAAATTTACAGGAAAGTTTCCCGGACATTTTAGAACTGAAAAATCAGGGTAAATTATAAAACAAAATAGTTTTAAAAATGTTTAATGGTATAATTTGTACTGATTTACTGTAAAATCATCATATACAGCCAGAACACATCCCACGTAGAAAATTCTGTAGTCCGCTGGAGTTCACCACTTGCGCAGTACTGGCTCAGTACTGGTAACCAGTACAGATAATCAGAAATTAGCCCAGTACTGGCTGACGGTTGGCTCCACGATCGGGGCAGTACTATGCCGACAGTATAAGTATTGAAAAAATGAAACAAATACGTTTAGAAATATGGTCCATGTGTTCTAAAATATTAACAAACTATAAATACAACTATCGCGAAAACAATTTTTTTCCTGTTTCTTTTTAAGAAAAAAGTTCTAAGATTCATCTTTAAGATAAATTGTAAATGTTCAGAAAAAATTACAATTGATGTAATTCTTAATCGTTGTAAAATGGTCTGGACCACACTGCTCAAGTTATTAAAAAAAAAGTCGCAGTTCGCGATAAAATTTCTAAGTGTCGTCAAAAAAATTCTGAATTCTCAATAAAAATGACATTTTGTGTGATTATAAAAAGTAGTAAAATGGTCTAAAACGCGAAAAACCGAAATATTACACAAAACAATTGTAATCGATTTAAATTATTTATTTAAAAATTATTTTATTTATATTCCCGTTAACAGTTTATTTATTTTACATCTATATGAATGCGTATAATAATAAAAAAATTAATTAGAAAAAGAGAGTTAGCAAATTGTTGTTTTTACTTTTTTGAGATGTGACTTATGAAGATGGTTTTTTTATTGACTTTCAATTCTGTAGGCACAGAGTAATGGTTAAAACTACATACTGCTGGGCGATAGATTTAGGTATAGATGTAGGTTCGAAACCCCGTAGCGTTAGAAATTTTATTTGTAATAAATTGTTTAAAAATGTAATATATGTATTCATTATAAGCAGGATCATTAAGATTTATAAACAAAATACTCGCAATCAATATTTACTTTTTAAATACCTTTTTCGTCATATCTTCAGAGTATAGCAAAAGTGGGTGTTAAAATTAACCACAAAGTTTGAATGAAATTTACATTTTTGCAATTCGTCGTATGATGATGAATGGATAAATTAGATGCGTCCTAAAAACAATTGAATGACTTTTTACAGTTTTTAAAATTGACTTCGGCATTTTCGTACGCTAGCAGTTTGCCATTACAGAACAATTACTGGTGTGCAGTACCGCACCAGTAACGCACGCCAGTACCTAGTACTGGCTCAGTGCAGATGCCCAGTACTGGTCTAGTACAGATACCCAATATTGGGACTCTGGCAATCTGTACTGGGCCAGTACTGCGCCAGTGGTGTATTTCCACCTGGGAACAGTACAACTAATTTTTTGAATTTTTCTATATTCTTTTTTCAAAAGACTACCATCATTAACAACATCACCATTCATATAAGTATAATTAACATTTTTCCAGAAAACTGTCCTTTCGTCCTTTTAATAGGAGAAAGTTGACCATGGCGGCATGTCATGGCGATGCGGTGCGGTGTATTGTGAACAGAAGATGTAATGATAGTGTTTGTTTGATTTTATACATTAATTTTTGACATAAAGCTACTATTTTTAGTTAATCTTTATTCAATCAAAAAATCTGGAATCAAATTTATATAAAAATTGCATTCATCTGTAAAAGGTATCCAGAAGTGGGTCGAAAAATCAGCCATTTACTATATACATTGATTTATAATGATACATACGTAAGGCAATTACTTGTAGGTTTCTTCATGCTGGAATTGATCTTGAAATATTTACACAATTTCTAAACTTATAGTGTGAGTTTTAAAAATATTGATTAAAAAAGTCTAGATTTTAAGGTTACAGTATAAACTAGCATTTAGACTAAAGTTTCATAATAAAGACATAAATATATTTTATAACCATTTCCGTTTGATCCGCATTTCGTACAGTATTACATCAACAATTCGATTGTCTCAAGTATGTCTGCTATTGCAAGTGTAAAAATTTCCAGCTGGTTGGGGCATTATAAAAAGAGCAGGTATTAGTAAATAACTTTCGCTAAGACTAATCTCAGTCACCATGCAGCTTTTCGTCGGTTTAATACTCGTCGTTTCCGTGCTTGGCTCCTACGGTGAGTTTTACGAAAATCATTCGCAATTTATCTAGCATCAACATTGTGTGTTAATCAAACTTCATAAAACTTCAGACGTAAATGAAGGTGATTACTATACGAGATCAATATTGTGAGTAAATTTTCCTCTACTTCAATTGCAAATCATTTAATACATTTTACGGTGAGTAGCATTTATAGGAGTTATCAAGCTAGAAAGATTTCCGGAACTGGACAAATTAATTAATTCGACATCAAAAGCTCATTGATGGATTTCAAAAAGATCCACGTTTAGTTTTATTAAAATTCTAATTGAACATAAGGATGATATTTTTTTGTTTTTGAATTTTACTGGAGGAAAAAGTACTGATAAAAATTGCATTCATGTGTTTATAAATATTATTTCCAAACGTGTATAAGTGTTTACACAATTCTAAAAACGAAAAACTGATTAGGATCATTATAAAATAATATGATTCATTGTTCGATGCCAATGAAGAAAAATAATTATTGTATACGGTACATTAAGTAAGTATGATTCAATTTCAAGAAAACAACGCGGGACTGAATGCTATTGATATCATTTTTAATGAATCCAGTACATTCAATTCAGGTATACATAAAGATTCCCAATAATTAACCCGTCAGAGAAATATTTTATTTTTTATATACATGAATACGCCTAATTTCCAACCATAATTGTATTGTACCTTTGATTTGGAATCTAATAATGAATGCGGAATTTTTTTCATGAATTTTCTTACATGCATTCTAGAAAACTCACTATTCTTCTATATAGATATACATTATACATCTAGACAAAGAACAAAGTACTAGCAAAATTAAATGTTTGAGCATACGTTGAGTGTGTACTTGTATTAGAAATGTAACTTAAATTTTGCGTAGAAGGCGTGTAATGAGTTTGTAGTGGTGTAACTATGTTGAGCAACTAAATAAGGATCGGATATAGGCGCAGCCTGGAATTTACTATTCAAAAAATAGTACAAAATAGAAGCCTTCATTTTCCGTCCTATTTAAATTTTTTTAAATTAATAATAATTTTAACCGGCGAGGATTTCGAATTCTGATTTCATTTTTGTTTATATTTATTTAGAGCGAAGTGTAAAATCTTCCACGCCGAAAATTTCTTCTATAAACACGCAGTTTTTCTTTTTCCCCCTTAATTTGCATATAAAAATTAAGTTGATCTCAGTATGCCAATTATTGATAGACCTAAAAGAAAAGAGAAATTAAGTTGCACTTGGGAAGGTTTTGGTATAATAGTGCAATTCGAATATCAATTTTATCTCAAATATATATAAGCTCATATTTTAAACTACACTTTAAAAAACTCAAAATTTACACTTAGAAGACATTTTTCCAACAGATCATTTCTAATTTGGCATTTTTCTCAGTCACTACGTATTAATCAAATGTTTTATTAAAATCGTAAAATGTTACAAATAAAGAAATACTTGTTTTATAAAAATTTATTACATTCTGAAGCCCAGGACGCTATTCGCATAGTTGGGGGATCAGATGCACCAGATGGTCTATTTCCATACCAAGTCTCTCTAAGACGAAAAGGACGACATTTCTGTGGAGGTTCAATTTTAAATAAACGCTGGATTTTAACCGCAGCCCATTGTCTTACCGGGTAAGTAATTTTTCTTTTAAATTGACTTGTTAGCAATCGTTATTGCCAGTTTCACTCAGTATCATTCATGTGTATTATCGCTCATGTAATGAGCGTAATATATAAATAAATATATAAATATATGTAATAATAAATAATAATAAATAATATTTGAAACTAAGGAACTAAGGATATTTTAGCGCTGAATCAAGATGAAAAAAAATGTTTTAAAACAAGTAAACAAGTTCCGAGTAATTAAACGAAATATTATATATATGTTTTGTGATCTGAACGCGCGTTTTCACTACTTTGGACGGTGACTGAAAATCGATCTTTAAATTTATTCAAAAACTGAGAAACTAATTTCTAGATTATTAGTTGCTGGATAGAAGGATAAAAAGTTTGATTGAAAAGTAATTTACTTCTGAAATAATAGAGGGATAAATAATAGAGAATAAAAATTAAACATTTTTTGAGAATATTAGCTTTTTTGGTAATTATTTGAAACAACGTAGGGCACGAACCTGATATTATAAATACTTCTAATATAGAACTGAAATTAAAGGTGAAACTTTGTACTTTAGGATCATTATATTGAAAAAAATGTTTCCATCGCCTATCTTGAGCGGTAACGGGGCTTTACTGTGAGCGCATTCGCCCGAGTGCGGTAAGGAGTGGTAAGCGTGTAGTCAAAGAAAACATTTTTTAAAATATAATCATCATAAAGTGCAAGGTTCCACCCTCAATTTTAGTCCTATTAGAAGTATCTAGAATGTCAGGACCGCGTCATACGTTTTTTTTAAATAGCCAAAAACACGTTTGCCCCCAAAATTTGCTCCAAAACTTGATGTGAGTAAAAAATTTAGCTTTCGGATTCAGATCCAGCAATGAAAAATCAGGGGAAAACACCTTTTTACTGATCCTAACACATGCTAATACATTTTTTTCGCGGTTTCGGCATTTTTTGTGATTAGCAAAAAAGAATTTACAAATAAATCCTTTTGTGAAGATGTGCATTTCAATTATCTGGAGTTTTCTACTTAATAATCTGATTTTAGGACAAATCTGGGTTAATCCCTTATGTTGTGCCATACTTCAGTTCAGAATGATTAGTGAAATAATTAAGATGCAAAATCATTACCAAACACACCTTTTATTTTAATTTGAACTTTAATAATTCAAATTGGTGTCTGATTGAAAATCAATTTACATTACGACAATTTTAGTTTCAAAATTTCATTTTAAAACTTTTTTTACTTGCCAGTCCCAAAACAATAAGTTTTTTTTGAGGAAACGGTATATAATTTACAAAGATACGTTCAGAGTCTCCTGAAAAAAGTACTAAAAGGAAATTATTTTTTAATCATATATTAACCCTACAGGCGATTTGCAAGTAGCATTAGCGTCAAAGCTGGAACAACTGACCTAGACGGTTACGGTGATATCTATATGGGAGAGTTAAAAGTCATTCATGAAGATTACGACACATTTGAACATGAAAATGATATTGGTTTACTGAAAGTGAGATCAGATATTATTTTCAACGACGACGTACAACCAATCAGTGTAGCATCTTCTGATTCTTACGGGGAAGGCCATACGGCGACACTAACAGGATGGGGAAGAACTTCCGTAAGAAAATTACATACTAGCCCGGGTAAAAAAATTTTGCCATTGGATTGATCCAGGAAAACATCTGGGAAATCGTATGGGAGTCATCTCTCAGATAGTATAGTAAAAGTATGGTAAATGAAACGATCCCATACTTCATTTATATTTCAATGACGTATAGTGGATGCATAGCTCAAATATAGCTGAAGTATAACGATGTATGGTTTTGGTATAGAGAAAGTATTGCTAGAGTATATTCGACAAGTATACCTAATGTTCAGTCAAAGTATGGATTAACTATATATCTTAAGTATAGCTCAAGTATGTAAATTATATCTAAGCTGGTCTAAAATATCCGGAAAGTTTGGCTATGTAGTAGGTACAGCCGTATTATTGATGATGGAAATTAATCGAACATTTTAAATACATGAAAATAGAGATCCAGAATCATGATTTTTGACAATATGAAAGAATATTGTTCGTAAATTCAGAAATAAGTAAAATACAAATAAGTAAAATGATACTTATAACATAAATTGTTTAACTTTATATTGTGAAAAATGGAACATTTCACCTAAGTAACAATTTGATTAAATATATTTATGCTAATATTGCTATGTTTAGGAATAAAAAATTTTCGATCTCTTACCATATATATGATATAAGAATCATGTAAGTTTTTGATAGTATATTCTCTTACTCTGATGATTGTTCACAAAGCTGAAAAACTAAAAGTTTATCTTAATTCCACACTCAAGTAGATTTCGTGAAGAAAAAATGATAATAATTCTTTTGGAACTTCAAGATTTTAAAGATTTCATTAACCCAATTTTGCGTTACACTTACGAAAAATATGCGAAACATATTTTTCTCACGAAGTCACTTGAATCGCGAACTTTTTAAATTTTGAGAAGACCTGTCATTTATGATACATTATGCTTTATCCCGTTGCTAGGATATTTTGAAAAACAAATGAGTGCCATTCTGTGTAAGATACTTTATCCATACTTAAGTACAAATAAAGTATAAGCTATCACATACTTCAGCTATACTTCTGTCATATTTCAGCTATACTTTAGCTATAATTTATCTATACTGTTTCAATATACTTGAAGTATGGGATTGTCTCATTTACCATACATTTTTTATACTTTGAAAAGTCAATGACTGATCTCTCCCATAATTATGATTTTTATTCGGGATATTTTTTTTTTAGTAATTTTATTGCCTCACAATTAAAACAAAAATCAAATTCTTCTAAATTGTCAATAAACCCAAGAACTTCAGTAAAACTTACAAATCACAATGTCTATTTTCCAGGTTCTGAGTAAAACTCCCACTCAACTGCAAGTGATCAAACTGAATATTATTTCCACGCCTAAGTGCAAAAAGAAAATAAAAAAAGTCACAGATACGCACATTTGCACATTGAATAAAAAAGGACAAGGTGCTTGTTTTGTAAGTATGAATCTTACTATAATAATATTATATGTAAATAAAAAAACTTTTTGTACACATATGAGGCAATGTAACTAAAAAATCAAATTTATCTGATTAGACTGAAATTTGGATAATAGATTGCAGGAAAAATATTTACTAAGGAGTAGGGGGTGAACAGTTTTGCTTTTGTGTGGATACCATCTTTTTCAACGATTTTTAACTCTTATCGATTAAACAAATTTTTGATTTGAAGTTTTCTGGAAGAGGAATCCCTTTCTTTAAAAAATGCTTGGGGTTTTTCCTTCAAGAGCTGTGAGGTTTAAATCTAGGATTATTATTGTTTATTCATGAAAATAAGAGTGGAATAGTTTTTGAGTATGTACCATATATTTTGACTGTCTTCAACTCTTTTAATTACAATAAAAGAAAGTGATGTCTACTGCAATTTCGGTAGGATTTTTAATTTTGTCACGTTCTTTTCATTAATCATAACCATTTGTTTGCAAAAAAAAAAGTATTTTTGAAATTTTTGGTTTCCAGTTAAAGAACTGATTTGTTTATTGATACACTTGGGGGATCGTTTGAGTATTACGTAACCAATGAAGAATGTTTCACACTATGAAGAAACCCATCCTCTCCTACCGTATAAACATCAGTAAGAACTTTGAATATCCCCCCCCCCTCCCTATTATATAAGATTTTTCCTACCCCTTCCCCTTTTTCTAAAAGCAAGTTTTCAACGAAAGAGACAGAGAATCCTTTAATTTGGACGGGGAATCCCTTATAAAAAAATTATTATATAGGAAATAAAGTATATATGTATGTTATTTTCTTATACTCGCGAAAAAATATGTATACTTCATTTCCTATATTACTTTTTCATAAGGGAAGGAAAACGACAAAAATCTGCTAATTTTACAGGGTTCCTATTTTAAAATATAGCTTTTCATATTGTAGAGCCTGCAAAATTTTCTTTAACCTTTAGAGAATTTTCAAATATTTTACAAATTTACTGACCTAGGTAAGGACAGCATAATTTTTTCCGTAAATCTTGCAGGAATTTTCGGCAGATAATACAGATAATACCGCAAATCTCACAGAATTTTCTGTAAACATTACAGAAAAATGCATGCTGCCACGAACTCACCATTCTTTATGATTAATAGACTGATTTTCCTGTGTAACTATTTTACGCTGGTGTGACTGTTGTACTTGAAGTGGCACCTAGATTAAAAACAAAATTCTCCACACAGTAAAAACTCTGGGATAAATTTTGTTGCACCTAATTTCAAGATGGGATTGCACCTCGCTCGGAGTTGGGGTACGAAACTATCGTCTACTGTTTTTGCCGTAAAACTGTAAAATCAATTGGCAGCATTTGACGTTTCGTACCCCAAGTCCGAGGGAAACGATACCTTGTGTAATGGTACCATTCACACTACCAAGCCTCCTCTTCCCTTGTAAGATACAGTAACTAGTCACGTCACCAGGAACAACCTCACACTAAAAATGCTAACGTAATACTTGAACGACCCCTTGCGAAATAATGCCCCATATAATAAAATTGCATATACAAATATGACAAATATTTTAAAATCTCCATAATTTTCTAATAGGGTGATTCTGGTGGACCTCTTGTTGTCGACGAAGTACAAGTTGGTGTCGTTTCGTTCGGGAAACCTTGCGCCCGTGGCGTACCTGACGTTTACACAAGAGTGTACAATTACATTGATTGGATTGAAGACAGTATGAGTGAATACAATGATTGGTAATAAAAGGTATTTTTAATACCTTTCTTAAAAAGTGTAACAGTACAAATTTTACTGTATGTTAAAAATGGTGATTAAACAAGATATTTCTTAAACAATGTTATATATTATTACCCTTACTAGCAAAATTATACGCGCGCTACAGCGCGCGGGAAACATTGCATCGCCATTTAATAATATAAAAATATAAAAAAAGATTACTATGATTCCACGTTTGAATTGTATAATTTATTCACGTAAAAAATATTATCTGTTAGGAAATTTAAAATAATTGAGTTTTGAATGCCTGGTTCTCACATGGTTTTTTAAGGGAATTTTTTTTCCACAAATTAATTTGGAAAGGGGCTTTTCAATTTCAAAAGATACAATTTTGAGAGTTTTAAAAATTAAACCATTTTCAATGCTTCGATATATGCTTCCAATTCAAACTGAAGGCTGATAAAAAAATAAGATTTAAGATTTTTGAAATATCATCAGTTTTGAAAGATTTAAAAAAGGGAAGTTTATAAAAGTGTTATAATACTTGAAATCATTTTGGATTTTTATATCATAAACTAAGAAGGTTAAGGACTCCCCACACCTTAAAATAAAAAAATTGTATATGTAATATGCTTTAGTCATTTAATAATTTTTACTGAAACTAATATTAGAAGTCAAAAATTTTAAAGGCGGATTCATTATGCCAAGTATTTGAGGTAATCAAAAAATGGAAAAATTGTTGGCTGACCCGAGTAAACATCATAAGTATGGGAGTGATCAATCATTGACTTTCCAAAGTATAAAAAATGTATGGTAAATGACACGATCCCATAATTCAATTATATTGAAATAGTATAGATAAAGTATATCTAAAGTAAAGCTGAAGTATGGCTAAAGTATAGCTAAAGTATAGATGAAGTATAGCTGAAGTATGGGATATACTTCATCTATACTTAAGTATAGCTGAAGTATGGGATATACTTCATCTATACTTAAGTATAGCTAAAGTACAGATTATACTTCATTTATATTCAAGTATGCAAAAAGTACCGCACATAGAATTGCACTAATTTGTTCTTCAAGATACCCTAGCAACGTGATAAAACATAATGAATCATAAATGACAGCTCGTCCAAAAATTTAAAAAGTTCGCGATTCAAGTGATTTCGTGAGTCAAATATGTTTTGAATATTGTTCGTGAGGATATACAATATGCAATGGATATACAATGGACTACTTATATGACTCTTATGTCATATATATTGGTAAGAGATCCAGAATCTTTGATTCCTAAACATAATATTAGTAGCATAAAAAGGTTTAATAAAATTGTTACTCAAGTGAAATGTTTAGTGTTAAATTCCATAAAGTTAAACAATTCATGTTACAATTAACATTTTACTTATTTGCATTTCACTTATTTTAGAATTTACAAACAATATTCTTTGACCTTGTGAAAATCATGATTCTGGATCTCTATTTTCATATATTTCAGATAACTGATTATCTCCCATCAGCAATGATACGGCTATACCTATACCTACTACAGCCATACTTTTCCTATACTTTAGATATAATCTACATACTTTAGCTATATTTGAGCTATACATCCACTATACTTCATTCAAACATACATGAAGTATGGGATCGTCTCAAATGTCATACTTTTACTATACTGTTTGAGAGATCATTCCCATACGATTTCACAGATGTTTTCCTAGATCAATCCCATACCAAAATTTTTTTACCCGGGGAAAAATAGAATGAAAGAAAAATATTAAGTAAAACGTCAAATATATTTATTTCAAAACTATAACTTACCTATTATTTATTTTTGTTTCTTGTAAAATTTCGAAGATTTAAAATGGATTCCAAAGAACTTCATATATTATAAATTGAACATATTATTTCCTTTTACTGCGAATGGAATGCGTTAGATGCAAACGAACTAGTATATTTCGATACGAGAGGCCAAACGGCCGTTTTGGTCACTGCGAGTATGAAGGCGCCGCGTGAAACCGAGGCGAGGCGTAGTAAGCCGAAGCCGAGCCTCGGGTTCACGCGGCTCCTTCACACGAGCAGTGACCAAATCGCCCGTGAGGACTCGAGTATCGAACACTATTTTTCTTTTCTCCCAAAATGTTTCTCTTTCCTGAAAATAGAAGAAAACATAACTCGTCGCATGTTGTCTGCTTCCTCTATCATTTTTTATAGGTCATCGAAACTTGCATAAACATAGAACCTCGGTATCCTCTTAAATTCCTAAATTATAAAAAAAGCTGACTGGAAAAAATTCAAAGATCTTATAAATTCACGAATAGTGATAAACTCGGATATTAATAGCTCTGATAGATAAACGTTTATTTTTTAGCCTGCTGGCCTTAAAAAATTGACTTGCTTACACTTCCATTTTTTACAGAATTTTCTTACAACTAACCCTTAAAACTAACATCCTTCCACACCTTATATCTAACGCCGCTCGCTCTTATCGCATTGCCTTCCTCGCTTCGCCTCGCCTCGCTCGCATGTCCCTACTTTCTTGCTTGCCTCGCATGACCAAACTCTGCCTCCGCGACTAATACCTAATACTTATCTACTATTTACAATATTTACAATTACTTATATTTACTTCCTCCTCTATTTACAATCTTTCCTTCTCCATTCCTCTTCCTCCTTCCTTCTCTTCTTCTCCATCTTTCCCAATACTCCCTTCACCCATGCTACTGCCCTTTTGACCCCCCTTTCATGCATCAATACCTCCATGCTTATCCCACTCCTTTCCACCTCCACGCACTCCTCCAACCAGTGCTCCACTCTTGCCTCCCCCTTCCCACATAGTTCACACATCCTCTTTTCCCTAGCGAGCCAAAACCTATTGAAACCCTCCATGCACCCACATCTCATCCTCGCTATAAGCTCCTGACTTCCTTTCTCTCCTTTCTCACGCAAATATTGCGCTCTCGCCCTTGGCATAATCCACACATAGTTCCCATTAAACCTTGCCTCTCTTATTCTCTCTTCCCCTGCTGTCTTCTCTCTCTCCATGCTGTTTTTCTTAACCAACTCATATACCTTCCTTCCTTCCTCATGCATCCTTCTCAATTCATCCATATGCAGTCCATTCGTTCTAAAATACCTTTCTCTTTCAACCTCCATCTTCCCACCCCCTCTCCTGTTCTCCTTCTCCCACCAACACTCCCTAACCAGCTTACTCCCCCCTCTTCCAAAAATTTCTCCTCATATTTACACGCTCGACTCCCCGCTAGAATCCCTACACTCGTTCTCCCCGTCTCCCTCCTGACAATATAATTAGGCGTGTTCCTTGCCAACCCCAGTGTCCACTTTACATATCTCTCCTGTATCCTATTTACCTCTTCGCTTTCCTTCCACCCCCACACCTCTACTCCATACAATAGCACACTCATCACTAGTGAGTCAAACAATTTCATTCTCCTTCCAAAATCATCTGCGAATAACTTCTTTCCCAACCCCCACACCTGCCTCATCACCACATTTGCCCTCCTCACTCTCTCTTTTATGTGACCATCCACTCCGTCATTCCTCCGAAACAAGAAGCCCAGGTACACAAACTCTTTCACCGCCTGCACCGCCTTTCCCTTCCACTTCCACTGCCCTTCCTTATCCCTTCCACCTCCTTTTCTAAAAACCATAACCTTGGACTTTTCCGCATTCAGTTCTAACTTGTTCTTATCCAGGTATCTTCTCAACCTCTTCATCATTTCCTTTAAGGCCTCCTCGCTTTTTGCCAACAACACTATGTCATCTGCATACGCTAGCGACCAAATTCTAACCCCTCCTATCCTGACTCCTCCTACCACTCCGGCCTCCAGCTTACTTTCCATATCCGCAATTAAAATCGCAAAAAGCGTCGGGCTAAGCGGACACCCTTGTCTTAACCCCCTATCCATCCAGAATCCCTCCGAAATCCCCTGTCCTCCTCTAACCTTATCTTTGGTTTCTTCATATATCTCCCTTACCCTCTCGATCAGGCCTCTCTCCACTCCCCTCTCCTCCATTGCCTTCCACAACCTCCCCCTATCCACCGACGGAAACGCGCCTTTTAGATCCACAAAAAACGCGTACACTCTCGACCCCTTCTTCGCTAATTCTCTATCCACCACGTGCTGCAGAACGTAGATATTGTCGATAGTACTCCTACCTGCCCTAAAGCCCGCCTGCGTCTCTGGCAATATTCCTTTCCCCTCGACATCCTTCCGCAGCCTCTCCGCTACTACCATCGCGTATACTTTATACGCCGTATTCATTAGCGTAATCCCCCTATAATTTTCCTGCCTATCCCTCTCTCCTTTCTTATACAGAGGCACTATTAATCCTTCTCTCCACCCTCGTGGGAATCCCTCCCCCCTCCATACTTTCTTCACTACCTCCTTCAGCCTCTCCCTAACCTCTTGTGTACTAAACAGCCATGCTTCGTTCTCTAGCCCATCCAGCCCTACTGATTTTGACCTTTTTAACTTCCTTATCTGTTTCTCTATCTCCTCGTCATTCAACTCCTCCATCTCTGCCTCCCCCGTTCTTCTACTCCCATCATCTCTCTTCCTTGAATCTGAGCCCTGAAATGATTCTTTAAAAAACTCCCTCCACTCCTCACTCCCTATCTTGTCGCTTATCCCTACTCTACGCTTCCTAAACCTATTTATTATCTTCCAGACGTCCCCTTCTGTCTTAACATTTCCTAACTCCTCCTCCTCCTCCAGCTCTTTCTCCTTTTCCTGTTCTTTCTTCTTAAACATCAATCTAAACCCCTTCCTCATTTCTACGTACTCCTCCCTTTTCGCAGTACCCTCTTTCCACTTCTTATACTTCCTCTTCATCTTTCTTTTCATCTTTTTACATTCCCTATCCCACCACGGCTTCACCATTCCTTTCTTCTTCTTTTTGAATACCTTCTTTTGCACGCACCCTTTCACTTTCTCTTTTAAATCCTCCCATATCTCTTCCACCGTCCCCCCTTCGAAGCGTACCTTCCCTAACTGCTCCTTATATTTCTCTATCGCCTCCCTCGTCCAGCTAACCCTCTCCCCCGTCGACACTTCTTCCCCACCTTGCCTTCCGCCGTTCTCACCCCTTATCCACAACCCTAATGGCTGATGGTCTGATTCTACCCTCCCTTCTACTGCGAATCTCTCCATCTCCTCCCACCCTTGCATATTCATAACTACATAATCTATTACCGATACCCCCACCTTACCTACGTATGTGTATTCTCCCTCTTCGTCCCCAGTTGCCATACCATTTGCCACCGCCCAGCCTCTATCCTCCATCCAGTCCCTTAGAATCTCCCCATCCTTATTTATTAACCTATTCTTCGAATTCCTTTCGAAGCTCTCCCCTTCCCTGTAAAGGCCCCCTTCCCTCCCCATCCTCGCGTTAAAGTCCCCACCCAGTACCACCATACCCTCTTCTCTTTCACCTAACAGGTCTTCCACTCTTTCTTTAATTCTTTCCATCCCATCCTTATTGTACACTGTCACAAACTTACACATTACCCCTCCTATCTTTACTTTCCTCATTTGCACTCCCTCCCCCTCTTCCTCTCCGTGAGCTTCTTCCTCTAATCCATCTCTAATCCCCGTTATAATTCCCCCACTAGTCCTTCCTTTCTTCTTCACTCTGACCGCCTCCTGGAGTCTCCACCTATTCCCCCTTGGCAGCTTTGGCTCTATTTTATCCCATTCCTTTCTTTCCACCCACGTCTCTACCAGTCCTACCACATCAAATTCCTAGATATACCTCCAGAACTCCTCATCCTTCTTCTTTACCCCTGCTACGTTCCAGTAAAGCACCTTCACAACTCCTCTACCCTGCATTACCCCCACCCCCCTACTTCCTACGAAACAAATTCCCCTGCACTTCCTTCAACACCTCTTTTTCCTCGTCCCACACCCACATTTTCTCGTTTATTTTTATTTTCCGATATCCTACCTTCGCCGATCTCCCTTCACTCCTCTCCCTCCTAGCCCTGTCGTACAGCATTCTCTGTACATCCCTTTCCTTTCTCGTCAAATCGTGATCGATGAAAACTTCCTTATCCTTTATCCTATTTTTATTTCTCATTACCCCCAATTTTTCTTCCCAGCTCTCCAACTCCACAACCGCCACTTCTTTCTCCTTTCTCCCCTCCAACTTAACTTTCCCTACCCTGGCTTTATTCCACCCTATGCTCTGTAGCAGCGCTTCCACACCCTCCCTTTCTTCCCCGCTCTTCATCTTCAACCCTCTTATCACAATATTATTTCTCCTGTCTGCCTTCTCCTTTCTCTCCATTCTCAACTCCATTGCCCTTATCCTTTCCCTATCCGCTCTCCCACTTTCTCTTCTATCATATTCCCTACCCTCTCCCAAATACCTTTAATCTCGCCCCCGCTACCCCCGACTCCTATTTCCATTTCCGTCCTGCCCTCCACCTTCACAAGCCTTTTTTCCGTCCTTTCTTTCCACGCCCTAATCTCCTCTTCCATCTGTTTGATTCTAACTTCTTTTTCTTTTCTTTCCCTCTCTAACCCATCTACTCTCTCTCTCAGCTCTTTCACCTCCTTTTCCCATTTCTCATCTCTGATTCGCAAGTCCTCCCTCATACCTTCCATCTGCACCTTGGTCCCCCTTACGTCCTCCCTCAGTCCCCTGATCTCGCCTAACAACATCCCGAGAGCCTCCTTTTCCAACATCCCCTCCATTTTTTTGGGGGGTGACCTCGGTGTTATCCCGCTTTTTTTAAACGGGCTCTCGACCTCGCTTTTCTCCGGACTCTCTTGGCTGTCTCTCTTCCTTTTCAAGAGATCCTCCCCGTCACTTGCGCTTGACGCTCTCTCCCTTACCTTCTCGCTACCTTCGTTGCCACCGTCCCGATTTCTCCCTCTCCCCGACGCACCGCTCGACAACGGGCGACGCGTTGTTGGCCGTCGTGGCTTGTGGAAAATTCCCTCCCCGTCGGTTTCACTACCAGCACTGCCAGTACTCTCGCTGCCCACCTCCCGCTCTACCGCCGGTAACTGGGACCTATCCATGCAGTACCTGCCGCAACCGACAGATGTCTTTGCCAAATGTTGGCGTCTTTCGCCGCCAAATTTTCCTTTTTTTTCGCCTTTTTTTCAATTCCTTAGTCCCTGCAGACACCCCTTTCTCTCCCTTAGCATCCCCTAACTTTTCGAGAACCACCCTTGAACCCTCGAAAGCCCAGGACTCCTGACCACGCACTCCCCCGATTACTTGCCAACCTTACCTCACTTTCCCTATCTAGCTAGATACCACCTCCCACCCACGCTGAAAATCACTTTTTATCTCCCTAATTCACCCCACACAACCCTACTCACCTCCTCGGCTTCCACCCTCACACTCCACTCACACCTTCCACACAAATTCCGTAAAATTCTCTCTTCACCTGTCACTAAACACGTTCTCACTTCCGCCACCAACATGCAAGTCCTATTAATAGCTCTGATCTAATAGATAAAAATGTAGAGGAACTTACTAATATTATAAATAACACACACATATCCCAGCAAACTAGATACAAGAATGCCCTAAGAAGATTCAATCAAAAATCGAGAAATTCTCACATAAAGACCTTTGTTAATGAAGCTACTAGGGAAATTAAGGGAAAAATAGTTGAACATGATAATAAAAACTGGGGTCATAAACTTGCCTCGTTTAATATCAAAGACAATAGTCTATGGAAGATGGCGAAATCGCTTAAAGGTCAAAATAAAAATCACATTCCCCCCCTTAAATTTTCTGATAAAATACTATGATAAAGATAAATCAGAAGTAATTGCAAATAATATCGAGGCAGTCCACCAGTTTACAGCCAACATGGGTGAAAATTGAAGTAAACTTAAATAAAATAAAAATAGCTACCCCAAAAGAAATAAAAAAAGCCATCTGCAAAACTAAAGCAAAGAAAGCCCCTGGCCTGGATGGCATCCAATATATAATACTCAAATACCTTCCTAAAAATCAATAGTGCAAATAACACACATCTTTAATGCGTGTCTCAGGAAGGGCTACTTCCCTGAGGACTGGAAAAAAGCAAAAATTCTACCAATATATAAATCAGGAAAAGACAAAACTTCTCCTCAAAGCTATAGACCGATGAGCCTATTACCCACTCTAAGTAAAGTTTTTGAAGCAGTTATATTAAATAGACTCCATGACCATGAAAAAGCCAACAACCAACTTTCCCCAGAGCAATTTGGTTTCAGATCAGGACACTGGACGGTTCAGCAGCTAGCTAGACTAACCGACTATATTAGTACCAATTTTAATATTAGGCATAGTACAACTGCACTGTTCCTCGATATGGAAAAAACCTTTGACACGGTATGGCATAAAGGCCTCATAGTAAAATTGCCTAACTATAATATACCCCAATACTTAATTAAAATAATAGATAGCTACCTTAAAAATAGAACCTTCACAGTACAAATAAATGATAAATTGTCGACTGAAAAATACATAGCAGCAGGAGTCCCGCAAGGATGTATTAGGGCCAGTATTATTCTTGTATTATAATAATGATATTCCAAAGACTGAAAATCCAAAGATAGCTCTATTTGCTGATGATACTGCTGTATATACTGCTTCTCGACGGAAAAAAGTAGCGATAGCAAAATTGCAAAAATATGCTCAGGAACTAGAGAAATATTTCGTTAGATGGAAACTTAAAATAAATACTGAAAAGACTGAGTTAGTGATATTTTCCCATAACGATGGTGATGAAGAAATTCCAGAATTTAAATTGTATAATAAAGCCATAGTACCTAAGAAGTATGTCAAGTATCTGGGAGTAGTACTCGACTCCAAACTTAGCTATACTAGACATACCAAAATAGCGCGAAACAAGGCTGCTGCAATCGTAGGATATCTCTACTCACTACTATATAGTAAAAGCAAAATGAGCACGTATAATAAGTTGATTGTATATAAAATGATCGTTAGATTATTCATGCTTTATGCAGCTCCTATCTGGGGAAACACCTTCAAAACTAACTAACTAACTCAAAGCTCAGAATTCCCACAATAAGACAGGAAATATATCAGTTATCGAATGAATTCTATGAAAATCACCTTTCTACTCTGTCAATCCTAAAGGATACATCCAAGCTACGTTATGAGGATGCACCCTTTAGGATCAAATACAAATTACCGCAACATCTGCTACAAAAATTAACATAAACCTAATTTAGATAACAAATTCCTCGCAGCAATACTAACTAAAGTATTAAATGTAAATAGTTTAGGTTAAGTTAGGTTGAGGAGTAATATAATTAAGTTTATACAATTAAATAGGTTTTTTTTACATATTTTCCTACAACACAAAATTACTTATTCTCAAATC
>CAKNYM010024508.1:0-19644 GCA_932195095.1 Andricus curvator
TTGTTCAGTATTGGAGAATTTCTATTTTACGAAGGCTCTTTGGATTACCCACCTTGTTCGGAATCTGTGACTTGGTTCATCGGTAATGCTAAATACCCTATTTCTGAAGGCCTGGTAAGAATCTTTATTTCCTGAAAATATATACGAAAATAGGTTTGATATTTTATTCGAAACCACCATGTTATGAGCCTATAGCGCTCCCTGAAAAGTGAGCATTAGATAGCCCTTTACCGAATGGTGTCAGCTGCTGACATATTATTAGTTCCAAACAGCGCCACACTGTCAGATTAATAGTTCTACGAATGGCCACTGAATGGCGCACAATGTATTCTTGATTCGTACTGCTGGGAATCATAATGACACCAGATGGCACTTTACTCGGACAGAATCACATTTAAAAGTTCGCGCCATTCGAGATTACCAATCACAGCCCAAACAGATGACTGTCACGTCAGTCATATGGTTCTACGACCAAAGATATTATAAACGTCACGACTCACTTTTCAGACGGCCATACAGTCTCATGAAATGCTGATTTCGTATAAAATATCGTACATCACTCGTAAGGTTACACACGTCTTCACATGAAGCTCGATGTTCATGCAAACATTGATCTCCCCGTAAAGACGTGTCTAAACCTACCTCTAATGTAATATACTATTATTTACTACTATTATTTTGTTTTCGTATGGTTGGTTTTTCTTTAGGTTAATGAAGTGAGGAAAATAAAGCTGGCAAAGGAAGACGTGTCAAATGTTAGAAGGCTCCAGCCGTTAAACAAACGTGAAGTTAAGATGGTGAATAATGATAGTCTTTTCCGTGAAGTGTAACCGGTAACCTTCGGTAACCGGCTGCGCTCGGGACAGGTTTTTGGCAATTTTCCTCTCCCTTGGCTGAAAGGCCAAGCAAACGCAAGCACCTCTAATGAAAATCCGGCTACAGGCGATAGGGGGTAGATAGTATGGATATGGGTTTTTAATACGCAAATATATAAAAATAATATAAATGTAAGTAATAAAATAAAATAAAGTCTTTGCTTGCATCAATAATTGTTTTTTGTTCAGTTATACCAGGTATATATCCCCGTCATAGCCTAAAGTATTTTAACATCTATTGTCTATCATTTTTACATCATGTAAAATCGTTTCATATCTTCCGAAATTCTCAGAAATTCTTCAAAACCGCATGCCTTCGAATCTTTTGTAATATCCTAAGATATTTCAATCCTTTTGAAATCCTTTCAAATTATTGAAATCTATTCAAACTTCTTTAAACTTAGATAATAATAATATTAATGAAAATAGTAAAACTGAACAGTCTTCAGTTGAATTCACAATATTTAGAATTTAAGATATCCTAATTTAAAAAATTCTAAAAAAAAAGACAAAATTTGTATGCATTGCAATGAAGTATCCTGAAATTCTGAAGATTAAAATTAAAATTTCAACAATTTTAATTCATTTCATTCATTCATCTTTATAATTGAAGACACTTAAACTTAAAATTCTAAAATTGAAGAATTTGAATTGTAAATTTTCAAAATTGTAGAACTTCGAATTGTGAATCCTTAAAATTGAAGAGTTTTTATTTAAAAAATTTACAATTTTAAAATTATGCAATTTTTCAGTTTTGCAATGAAAAATTCTCTCACTTTAAAAACTAACATGTCAAATTTCATCAATTTGGCATATTTATAATTAAAAACCCTTGACTTTTGATCTTCAAAATCATCCCTGGCCATTAACATTCAAATACCAACATTTTATTCTTGTAATATTTCTGACATAGGATCTGTTATAAACAGAAGAAAACAATATCTCACATAAAAATTTAAGATGGTCAAATTTTATTAATTTGTTTTAAACAAAAAATGACATTTCTACAATAAAATATGAGTCTTTAACAAAATACTTGAACTTTCAACAAAATAATTCAATTTTCAACGTGAAAAGATGAATGCTCAACAAAAAGTGTAATTTTTGATATTATGACAAAAAATGATGAAATTTCATCCAAACGTAATGAATTTTAAAATCAAAAGGGCGAATTTTTTAATAAATAAAGATTTTTCAGTCTTGAAAGAAAAAAAAGTTCACCTAAATTGTTGAACCTTCAAGTATTACTCAACAAAGTGATTCAAACAAAATTTTCAAAGAAAACAAGAGTTCATTACTGCCTCTTGTTTTTATTAGCTGTTTAAATACATGTATAGGATAACCATTGTTAAATCAAATGTTAGTTAAGTATTTTTAATTATTTTATCTAAATTCTAAAGATAAAAGTTTAGTTGCGCGATCAAACCAATTTGCGAGTAAGATATCATTTTAGTTGCTGATGACAGAGATTTCTAAAAAGTTTGAAGTTTTATTTCTCTCTAATTCTATGGTCAATTGAAGTTGATTATGGTAAGAGTTGAAAGTTTGTAATGTGAGATCAATATATTGTTTAGGAATAATTCTGAAGATGTCATCCATATACCGCCTATGAATAATGACCTTAAAAGGAAGATTATATTTAAGCAATGTTTTTAAAGTGTTTCCATGACTAGATCAGACACTACTGGTGACAACAGAGAACCCATTCATTAATGCACCATCCATTTGTTTATAAGTTTTGCTATTTGAAATAGGTGTATCTGAGACAAAACTCTAATGCATTTTTAAATTCATCCCTAGGAATTAAAGTGTATGGTGCAATGTTATCCCATTATTCGTTTATATACTTAATGATTAAATCTATAGGCATATGTGAAAATATTCCCACAATATCCAAAGATATCATGATATGGTTCTAAGGTATTTTTAAATTGCTTCAAACCGTTGAAAAATTGCCAACTGTCTTTTACATGATAAACTGATTTACCAATTACTTGTGTTAGAAGAGTGCATAAAAATAACCCATCAAATAGGTGGCACTATTTATAGTAGAGATTATCATTCTTAAAGTTTTATCCAGATTATGAATCTTTGTTAATCCGTGAGCCCTCGGAATGACAGCTGAATGAGAGCGTTATCACTTGGCTTCTTCATTGGTAACATAACCATTTTTTTCCAAACGATTAAAAATTGTATTAAAACCTGTTTCAGTCATAGCTGTGTATTCAAAACACATGACTTTATACTGCGATTGATCCTCAAGCAATTTGGTAATCTTATTAATGTAATCAGATTTTGTTATGACAAAAGTCGTGTTCCCCTTGTCTTCTTTCATGAACAATATGTCAGACTTTTTATTTATAAATTTAACTGCTGGGCTAAAATCAAATTGGTTATTGAATTTTGAATTATTATGTTTTAGTGATGAGATGTGATCAAATCATAAGTGAGAACATTGTATTCTAATTTCATTTTGTTCATCTTCAGGTATACTTTAAATTCCAGATTGAATTGCAGCTACAAAATCATAAGACGGAAATTTAATATTGTTTACATTTGTATTTACAAAACTAGGACCCAAAGAAAGTACTCTTATAACATCATCAGGGATGGCAGTATCAGTCAGATTTTTAAGCTAATTTTTTGGAACGATCAAAGAATTTCTGGATTGATACTTTTGTATTTTCAACCAATCAAATTTTTCACATAGAGTTTATTTAAATTTAGCAAAATTTGTGTTATATTTGTTATTTTGTAGAATCATAAAGGAAGCAAACGTGTTGAGGTGTAAAGCCCTAATGAGAATATCATGTCAAATTTTGAGTTGTAGATTAATGTTTTCAATCTCATAATGTACATCTTTAATAATTTAATTGAAAATTCAGACTTTCTAACCTTCCGTGAGTCTTTGTGCTTTTGAATTGTATGAGTTGTTGAAAAAATGTATTGAACTGAAACATTTTGGATTACTTATATGTGGGTGGATAATACCTTCTTTAAGACATCTAACCATCAAATTGCGTTGGTTACGTAGTTCAGCTAGCTTTTCTAAAAAACAATAATATCGATGTAGATTGATATAAGGCTGCACAGATATCATTTGAGCCCATTGGAAGAACCGGATTACATCTGGAGTGTGCCAATCCATCCAGATACATTGCTATAGTGTCGACCTTTTTTAGATTGAAGAATTACCAATAAATGGCTTAGGATGGTCAAGTAGAATTAAAAATCAATATTGATTTAAGAAGTAATATTTCAGCGACACTTTTTTAGGGTCCCAATACACTACTTTTTCACATAGTTCCAAATTAGATTTCCAAAATTTAGCTTTTTCGACTTACCCTAGTGTATATTTATATAGATATAAATTTTACAGTTTTCAGAAGTGGGATTCGAAGATAAACTTGTAAGTAAATTCACTCTAATTGACCGACGCGTTAGAAAAATTATCTCGAAGCCTAATGGCGAAAATTTTGGACTCGAACATTCTCGACGCGACGCGAGACTTTCCATTACGGAAAACGCACTGCTGAATAATGAGTGTTTATGGTGTTTAGTGGGTTAGGCTTATTTAATATACAGCACTCAGTGTTCGGTGAATGTTCTTAGTCCCGATATTGTGAGAAGTTTTTGCACTTATCGGATTTGAACCAGTGTGTGATTGACAAGTTGGCGCCGAATCCCAACATCCTCACATTGAATAATTTGAAGGAAATATTACGCTCGTCAAACTTAAGTACTACGGGGAGTAAGGCTGAATTGGTGGCTAGAGTCCTTGAAGCAGACCCAGAAGGAAATTGGGAGCAGCGACAAAACTATGACAGGTCTATTGATGGTCTTCAATCCTTGCAAGACGATCTGGAAGTGGCAAGGAGAGACAACGATGCGTTGTTTGAGCAGTTAGAAGAGGCTAAGCGCGAAATTGAGATCGTAAGCGCTGCTTCTCAACACACAGCTGCCTCAGTGCGGAACGCAGAGGCCTTGAGAAAGATGATAGCTGAACGCGAAGCGTTGACGCGGCAGCTGGAAGAAACTAGGAGGCAGCTTCTTCAGGAACAGGAGCGCGCCGAAGAAGTGGAAAATGCGGAAAATGATCCCAATTCCGCCATATTGGAACAAGAGAGAATGGCTCTCGAAACTGAAGAGAGACGAGTAGCTGAGTCAAGGCGCGAACTGGAGGATCGAAGAAGGGGAAACTCTGGACGTGAATTGTCAGTCAGCAGTGCTGAATTGAGGCGTGAGTCATCAATGACCAGTGTCGGATCGAGGAAAATTAACATCACAGCAATTGCCGAATTACTCAGCCATTTCGATGGATCTGGTGGAAACTTTGACAGCTGGGAGCGGCAAGTCAAGTTCTTGAAAACTACCTATGGTCTGGAGGATGACTTTACCAGAGTCCTAATTTGCTCAAGGTTGAAAGGCAAAGCCATCGCCTGGTTTCACTCTAAACCAGAGCATATTGAAATGCGAACTGATGATTTATTGACGGAAATAAAAAAGATGTTTCACCGACGTCCAAGCAAATTTCAGTTAACGAACGTGTTCGGGGAGAGGACGTGGAAGCGAGGTAAAGGATTCAGCGAGTATATTCATGACAAAAGTATTTTGGCTAATCGAGGGCTAATTGATGAATCTGAAAGAATCGATTATTTTATTGATGGGATTCCGGAAATGACTCTACATAACCAGGCACGCATCCAGAACTCCAAGACGGTGAAGGATCTACTGGCAGCTTTCGAGAAGGTCTCACTGGGTCCTAATTCCAAGCACCTCTAACGAGAAGGAAGTGAGAAGCCTTTCCAAGGAACAGCGAAGGATGGAAAAAGTGCTGGTGAAAAAAGTGATAGTGGTTCTGAGGGCAAAAATAGAGTTCGATGTTTTAATTGTAGTGGGTGGGGGCAGGGCTCATGGCAGGGCTCATCGAAAGGAAAACAATCTTCAGAGGTAGCCAACGTCGAACCACAAGAAGAAGACTCCGAGTATCTCAAATTGGTGAGATACGAATTGAATTTGGATGTTGAGCTTTTCAGCATTAAGTACATCTCGCGATTGGATAGCGAAAATCCAATTAGTTTTATTAAACAAGAATTGGTAAGCCCTGATTGTATTAAAGTAATTGATTCTGCTTGTTCAGATTCATCTGGAATTAATGATTCTAAAATGAAAATAATAGAATGTTTGAACGCGAGGGCCACGCTTGGCAATAGAAGTAGAGACATCTGTTTATTGGTTGTGAATGATAACACAATGAAAATCCCGGTTGTATTGGGTCGCGATGTTTTTTGGAAGTTTAGTCTCAAGTTGATAGACTGTGAGGAAAGTTACAAAGAAGTAACTTGTGAAATTTTAAATGTTGAAGTTGATGCAGTTAGTTATGACAAATCCGATTGTTTAAACATTAATCCGGAAATTTCATTGTGTGATCAACAAAAATTTTAAATATTATTCTTGAAGGAGTACATTCAACCTGAACGAGCAGAGAAGCCAAAAGTCGAGGCTGAATTAAAAATTGAATTAAAAGATGAAAAGCCATTCTAATTTGATCCTAGAAGACTATCTTATTCAGAAAGAAGTGAATTAAGAAAAATATGAGATAAACTTCTTGATGTCGTTTTCGTTTGAAAGAAGAATGGCGAAACCCGAATGTGTGTTGACTATCGCACATTAAATAAGTCAATAGTCAAGGACAACTACCCGTTGCCCGTAATTGATGATCATATCGACGTTCTTGGAAATAAAAAGTTTTTTAGCCGTATAGATCTGAAAGATCTGTTTCACCATATTTCTGTTGTGGAACAATCTCGGAAATACACGTCATTTGTAACCGCATTTGGGCAGTTTGAATATAATGTCGTTCCTGCCGGATTGCAAACTGCCTCAACACGATTTCAAGAATTTGTGAACGATGTGTTTAGAGATCTAATTGATTCTGGCGATTTCGTCGCTTACATGAACGACATATCGGTCGCTACCATGACTATCGAGCGTCATCTTGAAATATTGGAAAAAGTGTTTAGGTGCATGGTCGAGAATAAGATGGAAATTCGTGTAGATAATCGTGCAGGGCTTTCTAGGAATCGCACAGCATTTTCGAAAATACATCGAGAAATTTTCGATTATAGCAAAGCCTCTGTACGACCTTTTACGTAAGGGAGCAGATTTAAAATTTGGGGAGGTAGAATTAAGTGTATTCAATCTTCTAGAATCAAAATGAACAGAGGCTCCAATCTTAACTAATGTCGACCCGCGAGACGAGACAGAACGTCAGTGTGATGCAAGCTCTGTTGAATTCGGTGCAATTCTCATGGAACGTGAAAATGATCTTAACTTCCATCCAGTGTTCTATTTCTCAAAACGTACCACCGAAGTGGAAAGCCGTTATCACAGCTTCGAACTCGAGACGTTGGCGATAGTTAATCTATCTATCTTCACGGGATTCCTTTTAAAATTGTTACAGATTGTAACTCGTTAACTTGAGCTATGAAAAAAAAGGAAATAAATCCGTGAATTGAAAGATGGGTAATGGAATTACAAATTTTTGATTATGTGACGGAACATCGCGCCGGAACGCGAATGACCCATGTGGATGGACTCAGTCGTTGCAATTAGGTGGGTGTGATTAACGACAATCCTTTCGAGACAAATTTTACGTGTGCACAAAATAAAGATGAACGAATAATCGAGATTAGAAAGCGTCTAGAAAAAATTAAGATAAGCTGTGCGAATCCAGAAATGGCGTTATTCATAGAAAAAGTAAAAATGGCAACACGCTCTTATTTTATGTGCCAAGTATCATGGACAAAAATGTAATTTTTAAGTGCCGTGACGATCTTGGGCACCAAGGGATTGCTAAAGTCTATGACACGATGCACCGTTCTTATTGGTTCCCAGAAACGCGGAAAAAGATTGCGGAACATGTCCGGTAAGGTTGTGGCAATGGTTAACGCGATTCCTAAGGGAAATAAACACTTTGAGGCTGTGCATATAGATCATATTGACATTTTGGATTCTAAAGTAAAGAGAAAAAAGCACATTTTAGTAGCTATCGACAGTTTCACAAAATTTACAAAACTTTACGCAACCAAATCGACGCCGTCGAAGGAAAGCATTGCATGTTTGAAAGAGTACTTTTCGAACTATAGCAAACCTAGAGTACTGACTTCTGATCGCGGAAGTTCATTTACGTCAAAAGAATTTCTAGATTTTTGTGAAGAATATAATGTGAAGCATCAAAAAGTAGCCACTGCGTCTCCACAGGACAATGGCCAAGTGGAAATTGTGAATAAAACCCTTGGTCCAGCATTAGGAAAATTGAGTGATCAGGAATTCGAAACATTATGGCCTAAAGTTGTTGCCAATTGTTGTTGTCAATTATTATTTGGAATAACTCAGCGTGGAAAGGTGTGTGATTACGTGAGAGAATTTGTGGAGAATAGCGTGAATAAAAGCGATAGGAATTTGATAGAATTAAGAGCAAACGCTGACGGAGAGCTTCGTAAGGCTCAGGAACGTTACGTGAATAACGCAAATAAAAAACGAAAGATCGCGCATGAGTATAAAGTAGGCGATTACGTTATGATTCGCAATTTTGATTCGACACCAGGTATATCACCGAAATTGATACCGCGGTTCGAAGGGCCTCATGAAGTTACCAAAGTTTTGCGAAATCAACGATATGTTATCGCTGATATTGAGGAATTTTAAGTATCACAACGTAAATATGAGGGAATATGGGAACCTCGTAACATGCGCATGTGGATTTCGAGAACCTGAATTTTTGAAGCGCCGAAATCCAAAATTTATATTTTACGACATATCATAATTGACCTCGGCTCCGAGGACGGAGATAGCCAGGATAGTCCGAACTGTAGAATATATTTTCTATTAGTAAGATACCTGTAGAGGTCCTTCGTGAGGAAGGAACTATAGCAAAAGAACCTTTGGGAGGCAGTGCGAAGTCGACCGCCAAACATGACTGTTGTATTTATCTTTACCTGACATTATAATATACGAGTTCCGGTATTTTAATTTGAACTCTCTGTCTTTAATCAATTTAAGCCATTTTAATCGCTCGACAAACTGCTACAGATGTGTCAAAAAACAATCAAGAAGATTTAAAAAAAATTCATTTTCCAGGATTTTACACTTTTAGAAGTTTGGAAGAAATAACAAATGTTTGAGAAATTTTCAAAAATGCTTCTTAGTTTAAAAATATTTTAAATTCTATTCAAAATCTCTTAAATTCCTAAAAATATTTTTAGCTGCCACGAATTTTTCTTAAAATTTTAAAAAACCATTCAAATTGTCAAAAAATTGCCTTAAAAACTTCGAATCTCTTCAAATCTTTTAAATATTTCTTGAATTAACTCGATTTTATTTTTTTCATTTTTCAAGCTTACCAAATTGAAACTCTTTTTCGAAATTTAAAGAAATCTCTTGCATTGTTTTAAAATCTTTTACAATTTTCTCTTAAAATAATTCCTTTTTCAAAATAAAAAATAATAGATGTTCAAATATTTCTGGCTATAACGGGGATATATACTTGAAATAACTTAAAAAAATCAATTATTGATGCAACCAGAGAATTTATTTTATTTTATTACTTACACTTATATTATTATTAGATATTTTCATATTAAAAACCCATATCCATACTATCTACCCCCAACCGCCTGCAGCCGGATTTTTATTAGAGGCGCTAGCATTCGCTTGACCTTTCAGCCAAGGGAGGGGAAAACTGCAAAAAACCTTTCCCGAGCGCAGCCGGTTACCGACAGTTACCGGTTACGCTCAATTCCCATGCTGATTTTCATTATACACCAGCCTTAGTTCACGTTTGTTTGATGGCTGGACACTTCTAACATTTGACACGTCTCCCTCGGACAAATTTATTTTTCTTAATCCACTTACCTAAAAGAAAAAATACGAATACACAATAATAATAGTAAATAATAGTATATTGCATCTCACGTATGTTTAGACACGTCTTTACGGGGAGATCAATGTTTGCATGAACATTGAGCTCCACGTGAAGACGTCTGTAACCCTACGAGTGATGTACGATATTGTATTTGAAATCAGCATTTTATGAGACTGTAGGGCCATCTGAAAAGTGAGTCGTGACGTTTCTAATATTTTCAGTCGTAAAACCATACGACTGAAGTGGCAGTCATCTTTTTGGGCTGTGATTGGTATTCTGGAATGGCGCGAAATTTCAAATGTGAATCAGTCCGAGCTAAATGTCCATTATTTTTTCCTACATTACGATTAGAGTGGCACTGTTTAGAACTGATCAGCAGCTGACACCATTCGGTGAAGGGATATTTAATGCTCAATTTTCAGGGGACGTAATAGGCTCATAACATGGTGGTCTCGAATAAAATATTAAGAATATTTTTGTAAATATTTTCAAGAAATATAGATTCTTACCAGGCCTTTAGGAATATCGACATTAGCATTACGTATGAACCAAGTCACAGATTCCGAACAGGGTGGATAATCTAAAGAGCCTT
Source organism: Andricus curvator (assembly GCA_932195095.1). NCBI lineage: Eukaryota > Metazoa > Arthropoda > Insecta > Hymenoptera > Cynipidae > Andricus > Andricus curvator. The sequence goes on from CAKNYM010024508.1 coordinate 10,394, forward strand.
CGTAAACTAGAAATTCGTCATAATCGAAAATGCTTGTTAAGCGAAACGGGGGTATCTCTGCTGTTGAATTTGGAGATTGCACCTTATGTAAGTTTCTTTCCAGGTTGTCGAACAAATGTACAGGATTGCCATTTCCGCGTTGAAATTTCAAGGATGTGTGATAAATTTCCTTATATTTGAGAAAATGTCATCAGATTTCATGTCATTTCACAGAATTTTGTAATATTTGAATGGATTTCAAGGAAATTATTCAAAAGAATTGAGGAATTTCGTAGGATTTCGAATATTTCAAGGTATCACCAAATTTTTTTTGAGAATTTGAGAGATTTTTAAAATTTTTAAAGAATTTGTAAGCTTCTAAGGTACTTTTAAAAATTGCATGTCCCTTTCGAGAGCTTTGAAAAATTCCAAGGAATTTCAAAAGATTTTAAAGAATTTTAAATATCTCAGAATATCATTAATAGATTTCTATAACATAAAATGATTCCAATGGAATTTAAAGACTGCAGGAAATTAAAAAAAAATTAATGAATTTTTTAGACATTAGAGAGCTTTAGGGGATTTCAACGCACTGGCAATATTTCAGGATATTAATATGAATTCGAAGGAACTTTCAAAAGCTTTAAAAAAATGTTAAGAATAGCAATATTTCAACGGATTTTCAAGAATTTTAATGATTGTACGGGATTTTAAGAAACGTTCATGCGGTTTCAAAAAATTTCTTAGAATTCCGGAAGATATAGAACAATTTTGAAGGACCTATTAGGTTTTAATAAATGTTTGCAGATTCCGTGGGATTTTATAAGATATCCGAGGATTTCAATGGTTTTAAAGGATTTTAAAAGTTCTCGAAGGACATTAATTAATTTTCCAGGATTTCAGGAAATATTATTGAATTTCATAGAATTGCACGGGATTTTATAATAGTTTAATAGATTCTGAAGAATTTATTCACCATAAGTGAGGGATTTTGTAGTGTTTCAAAGATTTAAAGAGTTTTTCCGATTTTTATTGCAGCTTATTTGGAAATAACCCCGAATTTTTTTTTGATTTATCCTGAATTATTTGAAAAAATTATAAATACTTTGAAATTCAAACTTACTGAATTCAATTAATATTTTCATATTTTTGTATTGTTTTAAATTCACTCACATATTTTCTTCATATCCATCCTTAATTTTTATGAATTGCATCGAATCCTTCTCACTTCTTTCGAATGTCGCTAAATTAGCTCTACATTTACTTTAATCAATGGAATTTTTTTATTTCCCTCAATCCACTGGAATTATTTCAAATTTAACTTCAATTGTTTGGAAGTCATATGAATCTAATTCTTTTAAATTGTTTTAGATTCCCAAAAAATATTAGTCACATTAGTCATTTTTCGCCACTTTTTGTATTAGAAATAAATAACATTTAGTCACTTTTTCTAAGGAAATTAGGCTGCTGCAGCCTTGAGAATTATAAATTTAAACAAATTTAATTTAAATTCCTTTCCTTTCATCCATTAAATATTCTACAATAAAAATATTACGAGATTGGAATTATGGTCTTTAATTAATGATGGACAGGGAAAATGAAAAATTCGTCAGGGAAAAGAAAGAGAATTTTAAAAATTAGGTGTTGCCGCAATTCATGTCGGTTGTCTTTTTTTGAATCTCAATCGCAACAGCAATTAAAAAAAAACTGAAAATCGTAAAAGCACTTCTTACCTTGAGCCCCATTTTAAATACTGCAAGACCGCCCTTTTGTGTTTCAGCTTTTTCAAATGATTTGAAATCTGTTTTATAAAAAAACATGTGTACATCCATATCATACCTATTGAACAAAAATGATTATATAAAATTTAATATCTACTGCTTGGTCAGTGTTAGCGACTATAATTATATCAAGAGAGCATTTTTGACTTACATGAAATCGTCCTCCAGCCCACCATCAGGAATCATCTCCTCAGTCCACTTTTTATTCGTGCATTTAAAATAAAAATTGTTATCACTATTATGATCTTCAAGAATGGTTCCATTTATTATCAAAAAAATTTAAATTAGTGAGAATTTTACTAATTTTGTCATAAATCCAATGTTTGGCTAATAGAAGAATAAGATTTTATCATTTCACGATTGGAATAGTAGAAAGACAAGTTTTTTTTTAACTACTAGTCAGTGAGTGAAAATATTTAATACTTCTTTGGTAATTTCGGTCATTAAATAATTAGTGAACTTTCTTTGTAAATTATTTTCGATATAAGCTTGGGATTCTGAGGGATTATTTTTAACGTGAATGAGTCTATCTATCTACAAGTTTCACCATATTGCATTATCATTGTGTCAATACAGTTGAAAATGTACCAATATCGCATTTCTTCGTTGAAATGTTCTGTTTGTCACTTTTTTGTAATTTCAGTAGCAAAATATCACTAATATAATTCTTGATTTTTCATTAATTTAGGTCCAGGAATCATATAAAAATTTTGAAATAATTACCCTTTCTTGGGCCCAATGAAAAGTGGTTTTTTCAAATACGTAATTCCCATGAAGGGGTCCACCAGTAAACCTTGGAGGTTTTCCAGACCAATCAGCTTTTATTTCAACTGTATTATATCAAAAGTAAAAGATCATATAAAATGAAATGAAGCAGAAATAAATTCAAAAAATAGAATAATAATGTTCAATACCAGTGTGACCAGTATTCTTTATGGTTAATTTTTCTGGTAATTTATTAAAGTCTGTAAGTTTCAGTGTATCACAAGGAACTAGAAAACTTCTTCTATATTGATTAATAAGCATCGGAGATTGATGTTTCCCATTACACTCTGGATATTGTTTGCCCCAGTTTTTTGCCTCTTTATAACTGAATGCGTCTAGAAGAAACAAATAAAAATGTTAAAGCTTTGTAAAAAGAAGCAATTATCTTAATTATTACTTTTATTATTTCGACAATTCTCAAAGAATAAATACTTTTTATTTGTTCAACAAAATATAATCATCTCGCCAACATGTATCTATTTCTATAAAATTAAATCAAAAGTTACAAATGAGATCAAAAATTTTCATTTCTTCCAAAGCAAATGATGAAATTTGTTTCAAATTTTTTTTTAAATTTCACTTACTCGCTCCTAAAATAAGACTAAAAAGAATAGTCGCTATCAAGTGTCCCTGGTCCATTTCAAAGCTCTGCCTAATCTAAAATCATACGAAGAAAACAATATTAACTCTGTATATTTAGCTTCACATTTAACCTCTTACTTCTTTTTTCAATTTCTTGAAGATCCAGCTGGTATCTTGAAGAAGGAATTCGCTCTTGAAAAAACGACTATATATAGGCCGAGATTCTTATCTTTCTCATCTTGTTTTCTGCGTAAATTCTATTTGATAAATTATTAGGGCAAGATAGTATTCAAAACTCGACTATTGCTATTATAAAAATAAAAAGAGATATTCTATATCCTATTATTCTTAATTATTGTAGTTTTGAGGAGTTGAAATAAATTTTTTTTCCATCTTTCAGGGTTTAATTTGAAAATTTTCCACCTTAAGTCTCTTACTATTCTTACTTCGTAAGTTTTTCAACAAAAAATTACTCTTTTTAACGCTTAGATAATCTCATGATGAGAGCGTTTAAGGTTGAACAATTTCTAATTTAATAACTATTATGAATGTAAGTTCTTCAATCATTAACAAATTCCAATTGAAAAATATAAATATTTGAAATGTTATAATATTTAGCTGTGGAAGACTTCATCAATGAATGAAGTATTTATTTCGGTAGGTTTTAAAATGATTGTTTTTTGAAAACGTGGATCTATTTGAAATGAATTATCTTGTACGCATCAGCAAATAAGAAGCTCTGATAATGTATTTTTTTGAGCCATTCGAATGTAGCTGCTCATAATTTTTATGCTTTCTCTAGGATCTTAATTTAAAGTTTTGGAATGCTTAATTCTAAAAATGTATCATTTTCAAGTACTCAAGATTGAAATTTTTCCGTTATGAAAGCTTATAAATTTGACAATATTTTTTCGTAAGTCTCTTAATTTTTAGTCGTTCAGTTCGAACCATTAACAATTTCAAAAAGGTACCTTGTTATTAGTACTTGCAGAATTATTAAATTTTTCCGTGTATGCAATTTGCTATTATTCAGTGTTGAAATTTTGCAATTTTACATTGCACTATTTGAAGCTGGCTTCAGAGTTGATTCTGAGGACAGGTACGCCAGCCCCCCCCCCCCCACTTATATTTTTAGGGATTTCTCAAGCCAACTGAATTGAGCCACAAATGGGCTCATATGCGCCATCAATAGAAAATTTTGCGCCATAAAACTGTAAGAATTATATCAGCTGTAACATCGTGGAATAGGGGGGTATGACACACCAGCACCCCCGCCCCAATCATAAAAATCAAATTTCAAATTATTTGGCCGATTTAAAAAGAAAATAACATTTTTTCAAATTCATCACAGCTATCTATCATAACTTCCAATGCGCTCAAATGAGCAACAGAATTTTTTTGAAAACTTTAAAAACTGACCACGACATGAAGGTTTCAACACTTTGCAAAGTGATAACCACCGAAAACAAAATCGTTTAATCATAAAACTTTCTGTAGCCCGCCCGGATGAACGTTAAATGCGCTCACATGCACCACAGAAATGTTGTGCATGTCTGAAAAATTGTCCAAGATATGGATGTCATAACATAGAGAATCCTCAATCTAAAAGATAGATTTTCAACCAAGAAAGATGATTTTTCTACCAAAAGACGAATAAAACAAATTTTCAACAGACTAGTTGAATTCCCAACCTCCAAGATGAATTTTCAACAAACAAGATTAATTTTTCAGCCAAAAGAAGAATTTTTATAAAAATACAGGAATTTTCTACCAAATAGTTGAATTTTCAACTTATAAAGTATAAACTTTCACCAAGAAATGAAATAATTAATTTTTCAGATAAAAAATTAATTTTTAAACGAAAAAAATGAATTTTCAACAAAAAAATTAAATTATCAACCAAAAAGGTGAATCTTAAAAAAATTTCTAAACAAATAGTTAAATTTTCAACCATGAAGATGGATTTTTCCACCGAAAAGATTAATGTTCTACTTAAAAATATGAATTTCTAACAAAATACATCACTTTTCATTAAAGTTTTCGAATTTTGAAGAGAAACAGGCGAATCATTTACAAAAAAGTTGCATTTTCGACAAGGAAAGTAGAAAAACCCAAAACGTTTAATTTTTAACAAAAACGGTTCATTTTCAATCAAGAAAGATGACTTTTCTACTATAAAAGGTGAATATTCCACCAAAAGACAAATTTTCAACCAACAGAGACAAACAAGGAAAACAAGTTTCCAAAAAAATAGTTGAATTCTCTGACAGAAAGATGAATATTCAACAAAAAGTTGAATTTTCATCCAAAAAGATGGATTTTTACACCAGAAAGATTTACGTTATACCAAAAAGACGAATTTGTAACAACATACATTAATTTTCAACAAAATAGTTAAATTTTCTTTTAAATCGTTAAATTTTTATAAAAATAGTTTCATTTTGAATCAAATATTTGAATTTTTGAGAAAAATATGAATTTTTAGCAAAGTAGGTCAAATTTCAACCAGGTAGTTCAATTTGTAACCAACAAAGATGAATATAATATAATATAATATCTTTATTAACTTGCATTAATTATTAGCTCACTAAGTGAAAGATGGGAAAAAGTGAAAAATTTTAGAAAGAAACCGCAACTGTCTGGCATTAATATAGATACAGATTGTTATTAACAATATTAATTTGTTCAAACAATTATTTTGCTTAACTTAAGGAATTATTGAGTCACTTCAAGTGAAAAATAGACCAATAGTTAAACATTTTAGAGAAAACCGCAACTTTCTACCATTAAGCAAAGAGAAGATTATTAACAATAACAATAAATTTTTTTAACAATTATTTTTGCTAACTTGAAATAATTATCACTTTACACGAATTAAAAAATTAAAATAAGTTGAAAAATTGAGACAAATCGCTACTATCTAGCATTATTATAAAAGAAGATAGCTATAGACAAGAATAATTTGTTTAAACAATTATTTTTTCTATATTAAATTAAATATTAACTCAATGCAAGTGAAAAGTGAACAAAAAGTTGAAAATTTCAGAAAAAAACAGCCATTTCTAGTATTATTTAAAGATAACATTATTCACAATAATAATAAATAATTAAACACTTATTTTTGTTAACACTAATGAACTGAATGAATCTCTCTCTAATTGGTAATAAATAGTTAAACAATTCTTATAAACATCTAATCATCAGTAAAAAGTAATGTTACATGTATCAAAAACAATCTGCATTCAAAAAACCACAAAAAAATCATAATTAGCGCCAAAAACTCGCAAAACATATTTTTAAATATAATAAATATTGAATTTAAATATAATAAAATATAACTTAGTTTTTTCTTCCAATTTTGAAAACATGAAAAAAAATCATTTAATATTTAATCGCAAAAAATTAATTATCAACCAAAAAGAATTACAATTGTACCAATAAGAGTTAGATCCTCTTAATGGGTTCTATTAATTCAGTTCACATTTAAGTGGAAAAACGAGAAAAAGGGGAAAAGATGGGATTTGTGGAAAAAGCCTGCGATAAATAAATAGGAGTTTTCATAGTTTATAGACTGAAAAATAATAGTTTAAATAAAAATAGTAAAATTCTAAGTTTATAAAATCGCATTAAGATTCTGGCTGGCAAGGGGGGATTGAAAATTTTAGAAAAACGCATCACGGAATTTGTGGATGATCCCTAAGTAAATTCAAATCAAAATTTAAAACTGACAAAGGTCGGTTAAAAAATCGCAGGAAGTGTACTATGAACCAATAATAAAATTTCAAATTATGCAAAATTTGAAGTAAATTCTAGGTCATAGCTTCAGAATAATTTAGTATTTGGATGGATCATTCTAGAATTCAAAATCCCTAATTCTTAAGTAATTTCAATGAAAAATTTCGTGGTGAATCTGTGGAAGGTAAAATAGATAAAGTGTGTAAATAATTAGAATCATTCCATTTCAACGCAATACAGTTTGTAAGCACGTTATGTGAGAAAAGATGACATAGGCTATTTACAAGTTTCACAATATTCCAATCTCATTGTTTCAATAAACATGACAATTTTACATAATTGCGTTCTTTCATAAAACTTTTCTATTTGTCACGTCTTTCATTTTTAGAGCCTTCTTTTAATTAATGTATAAAGTTCTACATAAATTAATATTTATTAATAAAAGTAGTTTTCCACTATCGAATTAATGAATATTTTTACTACATAACTAAATCAGCTCGATATTTTCAATTTGAGTATATTCGTAAGAAACTGTAATGGTTAATCAGAAAAGTGTAACAAGAATATGAATACTGCTGGTAGATTAACAACATCTTCACGTCATCAGCTTATTTAAACTTTTTTTTATTCTCAGAGACGAGATTCTTTTTCTTCTTCATCGCAACCAGAAGACGCTACCTTTTCCTTTAAATTTGAAGCTCTGCATTGAGAAAATAATTTTCTGAAAGAGCAATTTAAATATTTATTCTTTAAACTACCTTTTTAAATTTCTTGTGGGATAATAAGGGAAAGGGAAGGAATATTTTGTTGTCCCGAAAATTTGGGACGACTAGCCAAGCTTATGAAAAATATTGGACTAGTCTTCCCGAATTTCGGGCGACGGGACACTTGGATTTGAAAAATATATCGCCTAATTTTTTTGTGAAATACCAAATATTTAAAACCTAATTATAATAATACTTCATAATAATATATAATATTTATAACACAATTGATTTATCTTTCAGGTTTAGTTTCTCGATTGAATTTTTAGCGATTTCATCACTGACGATGATGTCTCTCAAACCTACAAAATTAGCGAATGAATCGTTTGGTTTCGAACTCTGAATTTATAAAATAATTTTTATAAACTGTAATACTATCAAAAATATCAATGCATGCATCCTAATGAATGCTTGAAATCAGGAATGCAGGAAATCACGAAAGATGATTTTTTTAAGTTCTCCGATCGAAAAAAGTTATTTAGTCCTCGAAAAAATTCACTTGATGTCTTTCTTATAGAAGGCCAAATTCAAGAAAAAATAAGCAAAAGATATAAGTATTTTTTTTTTTTTTGAGAAAAGGGACCTGCAAAATTTTCAGAAAACACTCCGTCATTTTGCTATTTAGAACCTTTCCGAAAATCTTTCGGTGGCTTTCAAAAGAAGACGATAAACGTTATCAGAATCTGGTAAAAAATCTCAAATATCTCAATTATGTCAAAATTTATAAGGGTTTTTTAGAATCAGAATGCTTAAAATTGTGCAATTTTAAAAATTAAAATCATAGCGACCTTGTTCAGTATTCTTTTATATTTATTCTTAATTGACATAATTTCTTCAAATTTTCCGATTTTTATTTGAAGTTTGAAAAAAGTGGATCATTTAAAATTAAAAAATATTGAATTGGGAGATTTTAAGAAATAATAATTCGCAATTAAGTTTAAATTTGAAGTTCTGAATTCTCATGTTGAACGCTGAGTTTTCAATTTTTCCCTTTCATAAGTTTAAATTTGTAATCAGGATTGAAATGGTAGATATTTGAATAATATAAACAAAAACTTGAAAATCGTTAATTTTTAAATGATTCAAATTTACCTAAAGTAATTCGAAGTTTCAGATAGCCATTTAAAGTTACTTAATTTCGAACATTTTTTCGAATAATTCAATGATAAAGGCTTATAATAAAATTTTTTCCCATTTTGAACGGCACAGTGAAGGTGAATTTATTTTTCAATGTCAGACAAACTTTTCTAATCAATTTTCATAAAAAATTATAATTTTATTATGAATTGAAAATTTTAAATTTTAGAATTTCAGAAGCTTTGACTTTAAAAGATTTCATTAAGTTATCAATTTCGAATTGTTAAATTTTTAATCGTTTCTAATTAAAACTTATATAACTTCATAAGACATTTGAAATTATTCACTTTTGAACATCTTGAAATGGTTCTATTTTCGGAATTTGAATTAGAAATCATTCAATTTCGAGATTCTTTAATTCAAAATTAAACTGTTGATGACTTTTTTCAATTTTTAAAATCTCAGTCTCATTTTTTTTTCAAACACTTCCCATTTCAAATTATCCTAACCTTGAAATTTTCTAATCTCAAAAAATACTTTTTCGTACATTTTTTGCGGTTAAGAAGAA
>CAKNYM010024515.1:0-13321 GCA_932195095.1 Andricus curvator
AAAAGTTAGATATCTGAAATCATCGAAACCCGTAAATTCTGAATTTCTAACTTTCGCAGAGGTAATTTCAAAACTTCACAAATTTTAATTTTTCATTTTTACTCCCTTTCAGCTGGACTACTTGGTAGCCTATTCGCAGGTATAAAGGGAACTTCTGCAGGCATTTAAAACTGTAATCTGAGTAGCTTTAAACGAGCAGCACTGAAACGGCACTGGGCAGTGCTTTTTGAGTGCCGTTTCAGTGCTGTTCCATCGGCAGGGAATAGATGTGGAAGTTGACAATCTGAAACTGAAACTAACCTAAAATTGGAACGGGCTCGGCTGCGGATTGAGATAAACAATTCCATGTTTAGTTTCTTAAAAAAATAAAAACATGCTCCTGAGATATTGAGTGTGTGAATATGGGTAAACAATGTTTGAAGTAAAAAAGTTAACCAGTTTGGAGAAAATCGACCGAGAATGCTGACCCTAGATTTTCATAGGTTTGAAAATCGGTTTGCGGTAGCGATTAAAAGTATAATTTTGATTTTTTTACAAAAATAAGAATATGCTTTCGAGATATAGGAATTCTGAATGAAAATAAAAAATTTTTGATCCAAAAAAGTTATTCAGTTCAGAGGAAATGAAATTTTTATCCGTAAGTAAGTTTAAGTCAACACGATTCACGCTACATAACCAACGACGTTGCGCCTGCGCGCGCTGCAATCGTGTCATGCACAGAATGTGCGTTCACCCGTTTTGTCACGCTAACTTTTTATTGCTATACTACAAAATGCGATTTCGAGCAAATCCTTTTAACAGGATGTGTATTTGATTTTTCAATAATTTTTGGGCCAACAAGCCCATTTTCGTCAAAATGTCCCTTACACCCTTTTGGACCGCTACCCTTCATATGTAATACTCCTAGGCTGCGTGTTCGAGAATTGACTGGGAGTAGTGATGTGCATTTACCGTCATGCTCGCTTTTGCTCGGTCATGACCGAGCACAAGCGAGGAGGACTGGTCATTCTCTAATTTCTTGTAAATGGAATGTATGTTGGTAATAAAAATAGCTGCACTACACAGTTAAACCTGTTATTCTAATAATGTCCACATTTCAGTATCTAGAAAGATATAGAAAATTGAAAATATATAAAAAATATACATCTGACTGTTAGTAGCAGACGACTATTGGGAGAAAGTGGCTGAATTTAGCGGGCTATTTGAAATTCTATTCTATAAATATTAAGATTATTTTATTCCAATAAATTGAATTAGTACATTTTGTAATAAATTTAACACTTCTAACATTAATCACTTGATTTTACATGACTGGAGTTTGAGATTGAAGTACTGCAATCATTTCTGGCAAGTACTTTAAGTAGTATGTATGTATTTTTGTATGTCATGTGTTTAGAAATACGAATATGAATACATTTAAATTATATTCATATACCAGTGGAAATAGCTAATCAATTTACACAAATCCTGAAGGTCTTCAAAAAAATTGTATAATTGTTTTTTCATATGTTGAACATAAAATAAAATTTTTCAAAACGTGATCGGGTCGGCAATTTGCTTAAAAAAATTAATTTGCAAAATCTGCCCTCCATTGTTCCACGAAAATTCAAAAATACCGAAGGTTTTGCAAAATGTTGTAATTGCTTTTTTCCATTGACAAGAAACTATTGTATGATTTGCAATACTAAATACATAACGCAAATTATCGTTTTTTAAATTGATTTTGCATTTTTTGCAATTCGACTCATAAAGTTCCTGCGAGAACTGCAAATGATGCGTTTTTGGGTAGCAAATGCTGGAAATGTCGAAGGCTAACAAAAATTTAAATTTTCAAAACTTTGCACGACCGGCAACAATATTAAAATTGCAATTAAACAAATTAGGTACTTTGTTAAACTAGCCAAAAAATACAAACATTCCGCAAATCGTACTGAGTGGTAATTAACTTAGTACTAACATCATATTAGATTTGCAAACTGTTTACTACGTGGCAACATTGATAATGATAAACAAACTTCTTTGTTTTCAATTATACCCCAGATTAAATTCTCAAGGTGTTGCAAAAGGATTTTTTCTTACTATTGAAGAGTTCCATATAGTTTGTAAAGGATTTACTGTTTTTTTTTGATTCGATAACGCAGTGTGGGACGAATATTATGATCCATTGCATTATATATAATTTTCGAGTGAAAATTTTTGATAAGTGAATAATGTTTTTTAATCATTTTTATAAGGTAATGGGAGCATGATTAAAAATTTCAATTCATTTTGAAAATTGAGACAATTTGGGAGACATGTGTATATTATAAGACAAGTGTGAATAAATAACGATGTTGCCTTTCCTCGCATGTAACTATTTAGTGTATTGCATATCGAGGGACGAGAGACGACCATTTTTATAACGCATCTACCGTAATTTTGATTTGATATAGCTGTGGAACGAGTCAGGAGTAGCACTTTTGTTCTAAAGGTTTGAAACTCTACTTTCAACGCGCTCCATCAAGCATCAAAAGTGTAACTTCCAATAACTGAGTTATGAAAACAAAATTTCTATTATAATATTCAGAAAATAATTTTTTTTTTAAATTTATAGTTTCGCCGTTATTGATTGAGATAGTTTACCTTTTTTAATTTTTCAAAGGCCATTCGTGAGTTCTTGGTTTTTTCTGAATTTTCACTGTTTTGTAACTGTTTTTTTTGGGACATTGAAAAAAAACTATTATTTTCATTAATCCTTTTCTTTGAATTCCTGTAACAAGCAAGAGAAATTGGGAAGTTCCTTTTGCAACACCTTGAGAATTTAATCTTGGGAATAATTTAAGAAAATATAAGTCTGTTTATCATTATCAATGTTGCCAAGTAGTAAATAGTTTGCAAATCTAATATGATGTTAGTACTAAGTTAATTATAACTCAGTACGATTTGCGAAACGTTTGTATTTTTTGGCTAGTTTAACAAAGTACCTAATTTGTTTAATTCCAACATTTGCTACCCAAAAATGCAACATTTGCAATTCTCGCAGGAATTTTATGAGTCAAATTGGAAAAAATGCAAAATTAATTTAAAAAACGATAATTTTCTATATGCATACAGTTTTGCAAATAATATAATAGTTTCTTCTCAATGGAAAGAAGCAGAAATGACATTTTGCAAAAACTTCGGTATTTTCGCTGGGGAGTGATTAATAAAATAATAATTTGTTTATAATTAATAATGTTGCCGTATCACGAACGTTTTGCAAATTTAATACAGCCCTTCTACAAAAAAATGATTGGATCCGATTGCGAACAATTAAAAAAAATTTTCAATCGTTCCCAATTGTGTTTCTTAATCGGGTCGTACCGGTTCGGAACGATTGAGGCCGGCTATCGTTGCCTATCGTTCTCAATCGGGACTCGAGATGAAGTAAGTCTGCCATTATGTTGATGGCAGCACATTGATCTCGCGGGAATTATTTGAAAAAGATTATTTACTTTTTTTTTAAATTACATATCTGTGAAAGATAAATTTTAAAAAGATTTTAAATTGTTAAATAATTCCCTCGTGATCAAGGAGCAAACACCAACATATTTCCAAATAACTTATTTTGTAGTAATTTTCATGACTTTTGCGTATTATTTTTCATTACATTTTAATTTGTTTAATTCGGTTGCGGCCTATTTTTTTAAAATGTTGATACCTAAGTATAATAATTAAACAGGTGTTTAGAAGTTATTTCTCAAATAAATTAACAGTATTATTTCATTTTGATTTCGAAATTTAGGTTGCAAATTTTACTCTTATGTGATGACAAAAAAAAACAGCTTCATCGGTGTAACGGAGTACCCGGGTATCCACCTCCTTTGAAAATTTTTTTAATTTTGTAAGAGGAAAACCCAAGTTATATTTCCCACCCCGTAATAATAATAATCAAAAAACCCCTGAGAACACCTCTACCACTTTTACCTGAACAAATGCGAAGACCCTCCACGTAAAACACTCAAAAAATTGAAAAATTTGAAATAATCACCCAAATCACCTTCAGAAAACCCCAACTTATATTTCCAACCCAATAATAATATTCAAAAACCCCCTAAGACCACCACTACTACTTTTACCTTAACAAATCCGAAGAGCTTCCACATAAAATACTCAAAAAATTTAAAAAAAATCACCCAGTCACCTTCAGAAAACTACAAGTTATATTCTCAACCCCATGATAATATTCAACAACCCCCTAAGACCACCCCTTCTTCTTTTGCGTTAATAAATCCGAAGAACCTCCACGTAAAAAACTCAAAAAATTTAAAAATGTAGAATGATCACACAAGTTACCTTCAGAAAACTTCGAACTAGATTTCCAAACCCATAATAATATTCAACAACTCCCTAATACCACCACTACCACTTTTACCTGAATAAATCTGAAGACCCTCCACGTAAAACACTAAAAAAATGTGAAATGATCATTCAATTCAACGTTCAGAAAGCCTCAAGTTATATTTCCAACCCAATAATAATATCCAATAACCCCTGAAAACCACTGCTATCACTGTTACCTGAACAAATCCGGAGAGCCTCCACGTAAAACACTCAAAAAATTAAAAATAATCACCCAAGTCACCTTCACGGCTTCTAGGGTTAGGTTTCCGATCGACGTCTCTATGCATTTACCCGATTGCGAACGATTCAAACGCTTGTCCCGATTGAAAATGATTGAGAACGATAAACAAAATTTGTCCCTATTAATACCAATTCAAAACGATTCACCCGTCAATCTGTCTCAATCGGGTCCAATCATTTTTTTCTAGAAGGGAGGATAGTGACTGAGTTTATAATTACTCACACGGGTTTTCAAAATGTTTTGAATTTTCGTGGAGAAATGGAGGGCAAATTTTGCAAATTAATGTTTTTAAATAAATTGCCGACCTAATCACGTTTTGCAAAATTGTATTTTATGTTCGACATATAAAAAACAACTATATAATTTTGTTGAAGACCTTCGGAATTTTCGTTAATTGAATCGATTTTTATGTCTAATTCCACTGGTCTATTAAACAATTTGGGAATGTTTTCAACAATAAAGGAAATTAATTGAAGGAACAAGTAAATGAAAAAGTGGTTTAACCCTTATAAATTTTTTATTAGAGTTGTTAAACGTTCAGAACCTGAATAATGATAATAATTGTATATAATAATAATTATATTATAATATAATAATTGCATAAATATTAATTTTATACAATGAAGCACATTCAAAAATGTTTAATTTATAAAAGCTAATTTTTTTCTATATCATTTTCAGACTGCACTTGAAAATTCATATTTCCTGCACTTAATTTATTTACCACGAAGTATAAGATGCCATAATATCTCATAATTCACTTTCAAATTCCAAAATTTACTTCATTTTCATCAAATAAACCACATATTTTGAAACATTATTACAAATAGCCGGCCGAAATTCCAACATTTTACCTGAATTATCGTCTGCTACGACCAGTCAGAGAGAAAATTTCTTTCTTTATTTTATTATTATATACATTTCTAAGACAATGACCGCTCTTGCTCGCTCTGCTCGGTCATGACCGAGCATGCTCGGTCTTGCTCATGCTCGAGCACGAGCACGGTGGTAAACATCCATCACTAACTGGGAGCAAAGATATTTGCTGAGAGTACTGGAAGTACTGGCGTGACGTCATACAAATTACTGCTGAGAGAATGGCGAGGGCGATGAGAACTGTTGCAGTGATGCCAACGTAGACAAATTAAAATTATTATTTGGAGCGTTGCGATTGGCTGTCGACCGAAAAACGTCATCAATCATGGCGATTCCGTGTAATTTTGCGTGACGTAATTTTTACTGGAATTAGTGGATTTAATAGCATGTGTAATATCACTGGGAGCAAGATGGTGGCCATAAGCTTGGTTTAATTTCAGAAAATAGTTATAATTAATTAATTATTATATTATATTAATGAATCAATTGATTAAGTTATAAAAGGCTTCCACATAAATACAAAAAGTAGTAATAAGTAAAGCAAAAGTTGCTAAATTAATGCTTAAAAAAAATATTAATAATAATTGCCAAACGGTGCGAAGTTTTTTTTATTTTTTAAGGACATCTTGATTTAAATATCAAATAAATACCTAATTTTTTTAAATAATGCAATATGACAAGTGCATACTTTATAATTTGAAACGGACCCGCACTTTTCGGTACACTTCACGGACTTCAAGGCCGACGAAAGAAATTTTGGGGCCCGGCACTGATTTTGTTCGAAACATTAAAAAACCTCCAAATTATTTGAATTTTTTCTAAATTATTCATTGTTCAACTGTTATTTGCAAATAAAAAATCAATACTTTTACTTTCAAATTACAAATAAAAAAATTATAATTGTAACATTCGAAGTTTAAATTTATCACTCTGAAATTGTGACAATTCAGTTTCGAATTGTTTAATATTGAAAATTGTTTTGTTTTTCTTTGTTAATTTAAAAATTTCAAATTGAATGGGTTACAAATTGAATATTTTATACTGAAGCAATACTTCAATGAGATTTTGAAATTGAGTAAAGGCGTTTATTTATGAATCTATTAATTTGAAGTGATTTTTAAATTGAACATTGTTTATGAAGACTCAATGGAACGTTTATAGTTGCGTAACTACTAAGGTTTTCGAATTAAATTAGTTCAAATTTTAACGCTAAAATATGTAAATTATATAATTTCGAACAGATCCAGAATCGTCTTGTAAAATCAATTACTCTTCAATTTTTAATACACAAACTACAGTTAAGTTTTTAAAAGCATGATTTAATTTATATTTACAGCTGATAAATTTAAAAAGTTTTTTTATTTCCCGGACAAAAAATAAATTCACTTTCATTTCCCGATTTCTCCCGGTCGCAAGTCTAGCTCAATTTAGCACAACTTTGATTTTTGTGAAATATTAATTTTTCGGTTCTAACTTCCGTTACAATCATTTTATTCCTTGAAAGATTTTCTACAAATCTCGTTGGTAATTTTTTATTTTAAGAAATGTATGTAAAAATTATGCCATTATTATTTTTATAAACAATATTGGTCTTTAATAAAATTGTTGTAATAAAAGCGTTTCGAAGAGATTTTTTTTAATCTTTCGAGGAATAAAATGAATATTAATAGGTCGACCAAGGTTAATTTTCTTTACAAAATTTAGCTGACATCTCATTTTTTCCAGTTGTTTTTACTATAGTCCAATTTAGGTTTGTATCTTTGGGCGAAGAAATCCGTTTTATAGTTTGACAAATATTCTTCATAGATCAATATTTTGTACAGAAAATTACCTTGAGTGACCTTTAATTATTATTTTATAAACGTGAAAAAAAGAACAGATTTCAATGTTTTCTATGAAAAACACAATCTATGAGTGACACAACGAAATCAGGAACAATAATAGAGTCAATTTATTCAGAAATAAGCGCTTTGAACAAAATTGACCTTGAGCGAACATTAAATATATATTTTTTAATTTTTACAAAAATCAGGTGTTATTTTCTCACAAAAATAATGTGTGGGGGTTCCAAATTATTAAAAAATAAATAAACCTTAAGAAGCACCCTTTTAGAGAGCTTTTGAAACTAAACATTTGTTCAGTTCTTTCAAGCACTCCTTATTTTCAATAGTCCTACTTTCAAATTTATCTGAAATTTATCTAAAATTATCGATCACTTTCAATTAAAAAGTTCTAGCATATTTAAATAGCTCTAAATTTCAAATTATTCAATATACTGAATACAACAAATTTAAAATCTCTCAACTATTAAGGCTTTAAATGATAGACTTAATGCTTTCACGATGCTTCATTGTGATAAATTTACAATTTAAAGTTTAATATTTAAAAATTTTAAATTAAAGCTTTTTCGGGTTTCAATCGTGTGCGAAACTATGAATGTTGCCAACGTTTCGTGAAGATTGCAGTTCACTTCTTCAGAGCTGACCTGAAACTAAACTAACTGAAGTTTCAGGTTATGTTGTTCTTATATATGTATTCTCTACGATGCCTGTGATTGGCCAGAGCGCTCCATGGTGGGGAATGGTCGAACTTGATTGGCCAATCAAGTCTTTTTTTAAAAACCCGGGAGGACGGACAGCCAAATCGGATTAGTATTATATCCATTGTCCCTATTGATGTTATTCGGGTGTTTTAAGATTGCGATTGCTTCTCTATGTTTTCTTGGAAATTTATTGCACGTTTTTGCGATGACGGTTGTTTTGTCAAATAAAATGCATCATATCGAAACAGTTTAAAAGTTTTAAAAAACTTAAAAAAATTCCAGAGGCTTAAACGGTTCAATATATAATAGAAACGCTATAAATTTGAAATTAGTCTATACAATTATGAAAAACAAAAAATATTGTAATTAATTTATATTTTCAACCAAACCCATTTGTATGCTTCAATCTAACTGCAGCTGAAAACATTGAATTTAAAATGCGTCGAATTCAAGATATATTTCGAAAAGGAAACTGAAAGCAGAGGATCGACTTCCAAAAGAAGCGACTAAAAGTAAGAAAGTGACTCCCCAGTAAAAAAAGTTGAATAGATATAACGCGAAAACGAATTCAGGTTAGGTTTGGTGTATTCGATTTGCTGTCACAATCGAATTGGACCTTTAAATTCAATTCTGCAATGCATTAGGCTCTATTCGGCCGAGTGTACTTTGTGAAATGAAGGTAAATTATAAGTTTTTCAGGGTAGTAATGAGTATAATTATGAAAAATAAAGTTGCCCAAATACATTCGTGCGGTTTGGGCGAGCGATATTATTTATTTAACTGAACGGAGTGATATTAACCAAACTTTGACTCCAATTCGGCAATACACATGATTTGACAAACTCAATTCATATTTAGTTTCCTGAATTTTCAACTCGATATCGCGTTTCGTGTGAACGTAAATTGATTTTGAAAAAAATGTAAAAAAAAATTTTGAGGTTACGCTCACATGGCCTTAATTGTTGCCAATTACAGAAAAAAAAACTTTTCAACTTTATTTTGTGAATTTTTAAACATTTTTAAATAGTACAAAAATTCAACACCAACTGTCGGCAATGAAGTTACCAGTAACCCATCGCGTCCATCGCCCTGCACCTTGCAGAATTGAGTTTGTCAAATCATGTGTATTGCCGAATTGGAGTCAAAGTTTGGTTAATATCACTCCGTTCAGTCAAATAATTAATATCGCTCGCCCAAACCGCACGAATGTATTTGAGCCACTTTATTTTTCATAATTATACTCATTGCTACCCTGAAAAAATTATAATTTCCCCTCATTTCACAAAATAAACTCGGCCGAATGGAGCCTAATGCATTGCAGAATTGAATTTAAAGGTCCAATTCGATTGTGGCAGGAAATCGAATACACCAAACCTAACCTGAATTCGTTTTCGCGTTATATCTATTCAACTTTTTTTACTGGGTCGCTGGCTTCCCGGTAACAAGGAGTTCATTGGAACGCATTGGAACGTTTCAATGCGTTTTAATTGCATTTTTGTCTGAATGCTTATTAATGCACAAGGCGCAATGAAACGCATTAAAATAAAAACTTAAAATGAACAGCATTAAAAGGCATTGGCATGAATGTGAAGTTAATGAAAGGGCATTTAATGGCATTGAAATGAAGGAAACTTTATATGCTACATAACGGAATAATTATGAAAAAAGCAAACTAAACAATTTTCAAAAAAAAAACTTTTGTATAATTATAAAAATTTAGGACCAGACAAACGTTTCTTAGTGCTTCTCATTTGATTTCCCAAATTTTCAACTCGATATCGCGTTTCGTGTGAACGTAAGTTGGTTTTGAAAAAAATGTTGAGGTTAGGCTCACATGGCCTTAAATTGAAAAGCTTTTCAACTTACCCGCTGATTTTAATATTACTCCCTCCTGTATGTCGGCCTTTCCGCCGTTATTCAGAGAGACGACGATGTGGTATTTTTGCGTTGGCGAATGCTTCGCGGCATCACATTTTTTATTCTTGACGTATGAACTTTTGTTGAAACGTTTCGCGAGAGTAAAAGCACATACGCGAACATCTTGCAGTTATCACTAAAAAGTATCAAAATGCGAGAATGTTCCACAACGAAATACAATGACCATGCTCACTTTTCGGCTACTATATCACTTTCGCGTCTGTTCCTCAGTTCCTATTCTTCTTAAATGGCATTAGCCTTGTCAATGCAATCTGCCGCAGAAGGCATTGTATGGCATTCAACTGAAAAGATCTCGAAACAGCATTGAATGGCATTAACCCGATTCAATACTTTGTGTCATGAAAGGCATTGTATGGCATTCAAGTGGGTGGCTCGGCGAACCGCATTAAATAGCATTAACGCCAATTCACTTAACAGTATTACCATGACGTCAGTTTAATGCCTTTTCATTTGTGCGCATTGAAAATGATTGGAACGAGACAAGATTCAAGCCATAAAACGCATTTAATGGCATTTCGGACAAAAATGCAATTAGTACGCATTTCAAGGCATTGAAGTGTCTACTTTTTTAAATGCCATTCTATGCGTCTCAATGAACTCCTTGTTACCGGGTTGCAATAATGCATTGAAAATGGTGTATTTCCACATTTTTAACGTTTAAATTTAAACTTTTGACTTTTTCGCGTTGTAGCAATTTCGAATCCCAACATTTTTTTTTACCTAACCTATAACTTGAACGAAAATTGTGAAAATTCACGTTCTGAAAATGAGACAATTTTTAACGTTAAAATTCGAATTGTCAAATTGAAGCCTTAAAAATTAAAAAATTTTACAATATTAGTGTTTTGTAAATTATATTGGAATCCTAAAAGAGTATAATTGCCCAGCAAAAAGAAAGTATTGATACGAATTGAATTGAAAAGACTAAGACACACTGCAAATCCCGCTTTGCGAAAATGGCGTATAAATTCGTGAAGACGGTACTTCAATTTTGAATCTTAACAAAATGCGAGCAATATGCGGCGCATTATGCGAGCAATATGCGACGCATTATGCACGCACGTCGTGCCGATCAACACGCACGAGATGCACTCACCAACGCAGACATATGTGTCATCAATTGAGACGCATGTCGTGCGGGTCACGCGTGCGACGCATATCGCTCGCACGTCGTGATTAGTTATGCTCTAAAAATAATAAATTATATATTATTAATATTTTTATACGTCCAATAAACCAAAGAGCCCATTTTGTCGGTCGTAAAATCTGGGAAAAGTCAGTACATTATTTTGCTTTACCATAAAAAAGATAGGTTAGGTTTATCTTACTGGTTATATATTTTTTCAATTGTACTTACCACAAGTCTATTAATTTTCGGAAAACCGGATATAAAACACGATAGTAACATTCTTCGGCAGATGCCAAAAGATGCTGAAAACTCTTTTACTGACTTTTACAAAAACCAACGATGGTCAGGCGTCATCAAGTTGATAGCGTGTGTGATAGCGTGTGTGAACAGTAGACTGTCGTGTAGAAGGAAAACGAACCTGACGAACGGAGACGTAGATAATATATATTACACGACGTGTCACTGATGCGCGCGTTTTACAAATATTCAAATTCGCACATATACTAATTCTATGTGATTTTGATGTCGGAAATTAAAATTTATGTGAACATAAATTAAATTTTTAACTGCATATCATTTTTAATATTATTCGATTATTCTTCATAAATATTACAAATTAAAAACGCAAAGAAAAAATAAATTTCACTTAAAATTTATTAGCGTTTAGAATTATTGAAATTTTTTAATTTATACCAATTTATGTAATTTAAAAACAAGTTGAAAAATAAATTCAATTGATTAAGAAATTTTTTAAATATAAGTTAATTTTCACGCATCTTCATGATGACGAAATGCGACTCATAAAGCTCGTAGCATGTGCCCATGTTCCGTGCTAGCGAAATGCGACTCATAACGCTCGCAGCTAAGTGACCATCATATATTGCTGGCGAAATGCACGCGTTCTCGCACGCATTGCATGAGAATCACGAAATGCGGGTGACGTGTGTCGCACGCATTGTTATCTGGGTATACGTACAAATATGGTGCCAAAGACTAAAGTCAGCGAATACACTTCAATGCGTCAGCACGCAAACGCCTTAACATTGGTCAATGCCTCTGAATTCGCGAGAGTAAAATAGGCACTTGAATTCGCTCCAATGCGTCACGGCGAATTTCAGCAAGTGTTGATTTATACAATTTAATCCGTGACAGGAAAACCAACGTGCGGGGCATATAGAATTTATTGTAAATGTTTAGTAAATTGTCTCGTAGCTCAGTGGTGGGTACTCTGGACTGATACACGAGGGATCGCTGTTTCAAGTCTTGACGCATGCACTTTTTATTAATTTATTTTCTAATTGACCTTGACCACGCATTCATGTGAATTCACACGCATTCAATTCGCGCTGTCTCAATTCATCTGAATGCGTCTCAATGCGTTTAAACGAATCAGAAAACGGGATTCACGCGCATTACAAAAATGTTAATTCGCCCCAATACGTATCAATCCTTTTTTTTGCTGGGTGGTTCGGAATCGGAAGACATATAGCAAAAATATACAGCATACAACATACAGCTTGATTATCCGCGCATAAACAAAATATTTCAAAAAGAACCACGCAGAATTTGTACAGAAATTGGCTTTCGGCTAATTTGTTTGTAATTGAGGGAAAATGTAGTTCATGTCATGGTGATCAAAAGTCTCAATGATCACAACTGTAAAAAATGAGGATTTCGTGGTGTAATTGGGGTTCAAATATCACTATAAGTGGATTCGAAAAGGTCCAATTTTTAGAGTGTATGACATTTTTCTCTCTAGATACCTGAGGAGATAGCTCCAGTTAAGCCAAAAAGATATGCGCAGTAATCCTTGGTAGGTCGTCGGCACGTGCAGTTGGTCATGGTGGCTCGTAGGCATGCGCAGTGGATCATGATGTGCTGCAGACTTGCGCAGTGGATTATGGTGGTCTGTTGACGTGCGCAATAGGTTATTGCTGGTTGAATTTATGCGCTATATGTCACCGTAACAAGCATGGTTTGAACTATGGTGCAGGCCACAATCACAGCCATAAATGTAGGTATTTATATTATAAAGAGAGTTTTATTTTTAAAGTCGCACATCAATAATTGTTCAGGAAAGCGTTTTATGCTATGCATTTTTATGTATATGCGCCTGCATATACAATATATGTCTGGGCTAAATTGGGTGCGCAACAGCGTCTTGTCTTCACCGAATGGGCAACCTATCTTGCCTTAATTGGCTGGGCAACAGCGCCTTGTCTTAACCGACTGG
>CAKNYM010024517.1:0-17796 GCA_932195095.1 Andricus curvator
CGACGTTCATTGGCTGCTCCGGCCTTGCATCGATGCGCCCCCTGCAAGCAACTTTTTCAACTACGCATGTACCGAGAAAGCGCGGGTCGATTTTAGATCAATAAATAATATCAATAGTAAAATGCAGATGAATACACCCGACATTCTTAGAACTGCTGTTCCTCCACGCAGTTTCTCAGGTCAAGGGGCGAGAGACGGTTGCAACTCTTGGGTGAAAAACACAAGCAGCGTAGGAACAAAGACACAGTTACTCACATGCGGAAATTGCGCGATATTATGTATGCCAATTGGAAACGCAGTGATAATAAACACATACAATTATTTGAGTAATTGTTAACAACAATTGTAATAAATACATGTTTTTTTATAAATATATTAAATAAATTCACTTATGTGGTACGTTTTCAAAATACAACTTTTTATTTTATATACATACATATTTACACAATATATACAGATTAGAGATACGGAATTAGATGACATTTATTATGATTTCTCGAGACTTCACATTCAGCGTCAAGAGAAATTTACTTTTCGAGCTGTTATTTTCGCAAATTCGTTAATAAGATCAGAAAAATCTAGTGGTTGTAAGAGATTGTTTTCAATTGACAAGATCGCGAGATAGCTCAACCTGCCATCTGACATGGTCGATCTTAAATACGTTTTAATTAATTTCAGCTGGGAAAAGCTTCGTTCTGCGGTTGCAACGGAAACAGGGGTTGTTAACAAAATTCTTAACGCTACCCATACGTTTCGAAAAATAGCACTTTGAAAAATCGTTCTGTTCTGTTTAAGCAAATTCCATTTGTTTATTTTTTTTTTTCGATAATTCGGTTTTTTTAAATAAAAAATATAACTGTTGGTCTAGTGGAATATTTATCAACATTGGTTAATTCATTTTTGATTATGTAAACAAATTCCATTTGTTTAAGAAATGTTTTTTTAACTTCGTGGAACTGGCAGTTTATTGTCGTTAAGTGGCATAAATATATTTTTAAATATTTTCCAATTGACTAAACAATAAATTATCATTTATTCTCAACTGATAATCAAGGTTGCATATTAATTAATTTTATATTTACATCTTACCTTCATTATTTAACAAACCCTTATTTGTTTAAACAAATTTAATTTGTTTTAACAATTCTAATTTGTTTAAACAATTTATTTATTGTTGAAACAATGCAGAAATATAAACAAATTATTGTTTTCAGCAATAAGAACTTTTAATATTAATAGCAGAAAAGAAAAATTCACAAATTTTGTGAAAAAAATTATTGTTTAAAAATATTAAATGTTGTTGAAATGAAAAATCATTTATTTTTTAAACAGTTGGAAATTAATTTAAAATAAATTCATGTCACATAAATTGAATAAACTGCCAGTTCGACGAATTTTGGAAAAAAGTTTTATAAACAAATGTAATTTGTTTAAATAATTGAAAATTAATTAATCAATGGTGATAAATATTCCAATAGACCAACAGAAATAATTTTTAGCAAACAGAACGAGAATAAAGTGCTCAAAAGGTCGATTTCATGAAGAATTGACATTTTTGGTCTTAAGGGTAGTTTTCAAGGCACCGTGGAGGTGTGTTAGGGGTGTCGAACACATATGTCTGATACATGAAATTTTTCGTTGGATAATTCTCTACAAGCTTCTATACTTGTTATGGGAAACTTCAAGTCAAATCCGGCAACTTTTAAAATCAAAATTAAAAAAAAAACAGAAAAATCCTTTTGTCGAATTTAGAATCAAATGGGGGGGGGGTGCCCTATATAAAAAAAAGTGTTTTTGGAATGCCCTAGGTCACATATTTCTATAATTTTGACTACATTTTCTAGGGATGGGATCAACTTTGCACGTAGCAACTTTGCACGTCGATGGCCAGACAGACAACTGTTTACGTCGTTGGTTAGATGGACAACTGTGCACGTGCCAACTGAGCACGTGCCATCTGTGCACGTGCAAAGTCATCACTTGGACAACTGTGCACGTTGAAATGTAGACGTGCACAGTTGTCAAAGTACCATCTGTGCACGTGCACAGTTGTTCATGTGACAACTGTCCACGCCGAAATTTACACGTGCACAGATGGGCTCCTGTGGGCTTGGACGTGCACAGATTTCACTTTCCTAAATGTGCACGTGCTCATATATCACTTGTCCAACTGTGCATGTGCACAGATGTCACTTGCCCAACTGTGCACGTTTATGTTCGTACGTAAGGGTTGATACGAGGGTGGTCCTTTATATCTACGTATAATTATACGCCCTTACCTACGACTCGTTACAAAAACATTGGGCTCGATTCAAAAAGGCCGTCAGTCCGCATTAGTCACGAAATGTACTTTTCAATACTTTTATCTTATTAAGCTTCTTTGAGTCTCCCAGTGGGTCTAACTACTAACTACCGTGCCTACTCGGTAGGTATTTATTTTTTTCAAGTTAATTATCTGTCTTTGATTTCACAAAATCGTTTACTTATTTGATGTATTTTCTTATGATGTAACAAAGAGTGTAGTTGAAAAAAAAATTTCAATCACTTTTATCAAAGTTTCACTGTTTTTTATGTGATGATGTGTAATGACGGGTTACACATTTGTCTTACTCATTGGTTAGTGAAATATGAAGGTTTATTTATTTGTGTGGTACACATTTTTTTCTTCAAATTTTCTTCGTCTCACCCTCCAGAGTTGTTCAAATGCCAAAAAAAAGTGAGCACGTATTTTTTTCAAATTGAAAATCTATTAATTTCCAAGGGTTATTCAAAGCCCATAGAGTTTCACGTGTATATCCTCTGGAAAAAAGGCCTTTTCGGAAATCTGTAATAGAATCGTTAATATTATATTATCTTACTGCATCTGGCATGATTTTCTTGAAAATTATTTGCTGAATACTTTTTAAATTCAACCCCCATAAGCAATTTTTATTGGGTCTCGAAAAAAAAAACCATAAGTGCAAAAATGAGGTATTATGTACCGCGTGAAAAAAGTTCCCTTGCTCAAGCATGGGTCAAAAATAGGTCAAAAATGTTTAAAGTTCGACGGATTCCAGAGTTTGACTTGCATAAAAACAAACAAAACCTTACTAGTTCTCTCTATTCATCATTTCACATAAATTGGCCTAGTTTTAAGTGCTTTTTCGAACCAAAATTCATAATTGGTTCCAAATATCGAAACTGTACCCATCACTCCAAAGGTAAGTTTCAGAAACCTATTAAAATTGGTTTAAATCAGCCTAAAGTTCGATTGTTAGATAATAAAATTTCTTAGACTATAGCCAGAAAATTTATAATTCTAAAGAACAAATTGGAGAAAGAGTTTGGACATGTGCAAAATTTTGAAAATCCCGTGAGCCTGGGGCCGACGCGAAAACGCGAAAAACTAGGCCGACCCTACACAATTTCACTTCAAACACACTCACTTTCGACGAATTCATAGAATTCAAGGAATTCATGTCTTTCCATGAATTCGTAGAATTCGAGGAATCCATTCAATTCAAAAAATTTATAGAATTAAAGGAATACAGAGAATTCAAGGAATTCAGAGCATTAAAGGGAATCAGAGAATTCGAGGCATTCAGCAAATTCAAGGAATTCAGAGAATTTAAGGAATTTAGAGAATTCAGGGAATTCAGGGAATTCAACGAATTCAAGGAATTATGAGAATTCCAGGAATGAAAACCATTCTGTAAATTCTAAGGATTTTGAATTCTTTGTATTCATAGATTTCTTGGAATGCCTGGCATTCTCTGAATTCCTTAAATTCTCTTAATACCCTCAATTCTCAAAATTTCTTAAAATGTATGAATTCCTTAAATTCCCTCAATTCTCTACATTCTTTGGATTCTCTGAATTCCGTGAATTCCATGAATTCCGTGAATTCCACGAATTCCGTGAATTCCATAAATTTCTTGAATTCCTTCAATTTTATGAATTCCGCGAATTCCTTGAATTCCGTGAATTCCATCAACTCCGTGCATCCCTTGTGCACAATGTTCGACTTATAAACGCTACAATACATGTATTGGAATGCTCGACGGTGACTTTACGATTTACAGCACTTACAATACATGTATTGCAATTTCGTCATTTCAAGACCGTGTTTGCAATTTTACCTTACTCTTGTATTGTAGAAGTGTTGAAGAATACCAAACATTTTTAACAGTGTAGGGCTTATTAGGATGAAAGTATTAATACTAGCTGTGAATTCGATTTTGGGCGTTTTACCGGAGTCTATAAATAATAACAATGTTCATCAAAAGCTTTTGTGATGTTATCTTTCAAGTTTGCAGTACCTGGACAGTTTTCACGCTCTCCTAAATGACAGGAAATTGAAGAGTTAGGACATACAATAGCATTCAGGCAGTCGTGATAATTTGTGAGCACCATGTCAGTATCCTCTTTTAAATGTTCAATATTTATATCATTCAACATCAACTTGACATTCTCATGATGCACGCAAATGCAGAGAGCAGTTGTTCTAGTAGCATATAATATTACTTAACTTTAAAAAATTCGGGTCAAATTTTTACATTTTTAAAAAATCATTATTACCACCAGAAGTTTTGGGAAGAAATCTATCGAAAATATGCGAAGTGAAATTTGTTTAAGGCAATAGGACAAAAGTTACCAACGTTTGAAAGTAAGGCTCTGCTGAAAAACCCAAAAATTGTACCCCCTCCACTTTGATAAATAATTATCAAAATGAATTAATTTTTGGTGCGAGGAGTACTATCTAATAGGACTACAATTGGGCCAAATTTTAGCCCGCTTGGACAACTTTCATTTTCGAGGTGGGTACACTTCAGAAATTATGCCCCATATGATTTTATAATATTGTTTATCATACAAAAATTTCCATTGTCTAAAAGTGATATCCAAAGAATTTGAAAAAAATCACCGGTGACCCTGAGAGAAGACCACAACTTTTCAACACGTCCCAAAGGCACATTTCAAAGCACAATTTTTTCACTATTAAATATATAAAATATTCTTAAAACCCGAACAATAAATAATAAATTAAAAAATCACTTACCGGATCCTAATAAAAATCTTTTGAAAGCATTTACACTTTTTTCTGCTTCTTTATCAGCAAGAAGTTTTCTTCTTCGATATTGTGAACCGGATAGTTTTTTTTTACTTCGACGACATCGCATCTCGTTTGTAAATAAGTTTTATATACACAAATTATTTAATATTGAGTTGAAGTGTTGCGGGCAAAATATCAAAAACGAGTGATCATTTTGTGGGTGCGAAAGTGGTGAGCAAAGGACATAGTTTTCCAGAAGTTTTCGAAGTGGGAAAAATGAGGAAAGGAGAATGTCAAGAATCGATCGATTCCCGCCCTAATCTGGAACGTTTTCTAGCTATTGGAAATTGCTCTAATAGGCTTGTATTTGATGGAAATACATGTTTCAAACGGGCTTACTCTGGGGAAATTGCTACAGCTTGCCATAAATGCGTAAAATCATATAAACCTTGTTTCACCGCTGAAGGCAATTGCAGTAGTAGGATATTTACTTAGATTCCCTGCCTATCTTCGTTATTGACTATTATTATTTTATTGTTATTGACTACACACAAAAGGATTACTTTCGCGATGGGGTCTCAATTGTATAAGCAACTATAATCGTACATACTTACATATGATGCAATGGAATGTTATACTTATACATAACATACTGTAATGGTAGATATTTAGATTTTACACATGTATGGCAAACTGTA
This sequence comes from Andricus curvator, assembly GCA_932195095.1. Classification (NCBI taxonomy): domain Eukaryota; kingdom Metazoa; phylum Arthropoda; class Insecta; order Hymenoptera; family Cynipidae; genus Andricus; species Andricus curvator. Next base: position 5,731 of record CAKNYM010024517.1, read on the forward strand.
GCAATTTCCCCGGAGTGAGCCAGTTTGAAACATGTATTACCATCAAATACAAGCCTATTAGAGCAATTTCAAATAGCTAGAAAACGTTCCGGAACGGGGGAAAATCGATCGATTTCCAAGAATCCACTTTCAGCGGTTAAACAAGGTTTATATGATTTTACGCATGTATGGCAAGCTGTAGCAATTTCCCCGGAGTGAGCCGGTTTGAAGCATGTATTTCCATCAAATATAAGCCTATCAGAACAATTTCCAATAGCCAGAAAATGTTCCGGATTGGGGCGGAAATCAATCGATTTTTAACATTCTCCTTACGAAAGCACTTACTATAGAAAAAGCGTTCTGTGTGGGGGGCGGGGGGGGGGGGGCAAAAATGATTGGATAGGAAAATTCGAAGAGAGGGATAGGGGCGTTCATGTATTGCCCTTTTTGAAGGAACATAATGTTGGGGACAAATTTGAGCAGAAACGATTCTGTAACAACAATACTAGGGTCGATAAGAGAGAGTGTAAATGGTTACTTTGAATTGTATTCGTCATTCTTAAGCTTTATTGTAACGTATATAGTTTAAAAACCTATCATAAATTTCCTAAATGAGTGTCGCTCCTACACTGAGAAAAATGGATTATACGAACTTGATAATAGAATTAAAGAATAATACACCGTATAGAAAAGTATATTAGCGCGTATAATCTATAATATTTTTCTAATATATAAAGATGTTACCAAATATAATCTCTATATGTTAATTTCTTATAATCTTCAGGCATTAAATTGTAACATCTCAGATTTTAAAATATCCAGGCGTCTGTGTAGTCTCAGATGGTACGTCGCATCGTGGCGCGTGTCATATGCATCCGTTCGCATTGAAACAAGTAATAATTAAGTTATAAAATTAATATTAGTGCTAAATCACACGTGATTTAGATTTTGAATTCTTTTCATTACACATCACTGCCACTTGTACGCTCGAGTACAGAAACTTAGCCTCCTTTACTTTCGTTTTTGTAGTCTTATGATAGCCACTTTCCTGCGTATTGTGTGTTTAAAAAATTGAGATTTGTTTCCAGTTCTACTTTCGAGCTCGTCTATCAAAATTTTGTATAGGTTTATAAATAAGTTTGCACAAATTATTATATATGTTTGGGGTTATCTAATGGACCATGATTCCAATATGGATATTAGATTTTAAAATTTTGGATTATAGATTTTATCATCTCAGATTATAAAGTTTAATAATCCAAGATATTATCCTGTAATATATATTTCTTAATATCTATAGATTGTAATTCTAATGATCAAGATCGCTGTCCCATAGTTAATAGTCCAAGATTGTATCCGGTAACATATTTTTTATTACCGGGTATAATCCATTTTTCTCAGTGTATAACTGTTATTTATTTGGTCATTCGGCTTGGGTGCCAAAATATCTCAGTCCAAATAAGGGATTAAAGGAGGAGCACAGATCCTTGAACGGATTAGTGAAAAAACCATTACTGATCTTAAGACCTACAATCGGAAAAACAGTGCAAAGTTGTCTTCTTTCCAGACACCTGAAAACTCAGGTCCAGGAAGGTACAAGGTAAAATATCATGCCGGCGCACGCCCCCAGTAACAGCGCGCTGTGCGACCGCCCAGCTCGCACACCACAAAAGCCGGCCGTGTATCTAAGATATTAAAAAAGCGAAATTTTATCGGGGCAATGTCGTTGACGTGTGGCGACAAAAGGTTTTAACCCCGCTTTGTCCGTATCTTGAGAAATCTTCGGGTGTGTTGTGGTTCTTCGGATATATATTGCGTTAAATATTTTGGCGGAGAATTGATTAAGTGTTTTTGAATATGGATATCATACTTTTCTCAAGAAAATGAGGACTTCGCGCTACAGACATCACTTATGTTAGCCTCCAAAAGCGTATTATTATCAATGCTCGCGGATTCTGATATAAAAAATAGAAGACTGCGATGTAAAATACTTTTGGATTTTATATAAATTGGCATTATTTACAGGTAATTTTTGCATAATTAAAAAATATTTTTTGAATATCATAGATCCTGCCCTTTAATATCTTGTATATTTTCAGGTAAAATCTTCTTTTTAATATTTATGGATGCTCTACTTCAATATCTAGATTTTTGTTCCATAGTTCAATCGCTAAGATATTAACCAGTAATATTTGAATAGTCTTCTTTAATATCTATTTTTTTTCGTGCATACAAGCAATTTATGGAATTCACGAAAATCGTTCAAAGATTTCACAAGTTAATGATGCACATTTTTACTTTATAATTCGAATTGAATAATATTGCACTGGAAACAATTTAATGAAGAAACTAAAATCATAGACATTATTCATTCTTGAAAGGAAGATATCGCACATGAAATGTGACATTTTTTAAGGTTATGATGAAAATCCGATGTTATCCGCTGTGCATGTGCTGAAAAGCGCGGAACTATTTAAAATGATGTAATATATACTTGCAATATTAGGTTAATATTAAATTTTTTAAAGAAGCTAGGTATTTCCATCATTTAATTTAATTTGTTTTGATAAAGAATAAGAAACGTTTGTTAATATTTATCTGTATGACTATTCATAGTACTTATTGATTTCAAATGGGCCCGCGATTTTCAGCACATGCGCAGTTTGAAAACCCCGGCACCCGTCGATGGCCATCTATCGGATATCAACGAACTGAAAAGGAACCCTTAATAAGAGTTCCTTTAGAGCCTAATTCTAAATTATGCCTAGTTTGACTTGAGCCGCAACATTACTGAACTGAACAATGTATTCGTAATCAGCGACCCCAAAAACCCTATATACACCTACTCCCATAGAAGTTAACTACAAGAAAAATGCGAACTTCAAAAGTTTAAAACGCAAACCCTCAGTTCTGCAAATGTAGATACCAAAATCGATTTTTTTTTCAAAAAGCCATCGGTCGCCGACTTTGTTTTTGACCTTAAAATACTCCTGGGATGCCTAGGAATCAAATCCATCAAGAAAATCCCAGGTTCGCAAACTTTCGATTAAGACCCCTTTCAAGCACACCGTGACAGGCGACTACTACTCGTGTGATTGCAGCATTTGCCTTCAGCTCATGCAGCAAGTCTCATACTCTTCGGCAATCGCCTATTTTGCGCACTTGTATCACAAATAGCTTTATAAGCGTGATAGCTCATGTATTTCTGGGGCATTATTTCTCAACTGCCCAAACTTCAAAAGTCATGTTCTCCGTTTTAGTCCAGTCAACGGGGAACAAATTTAACTAAAAAAAAAAACATTCGGAATAGTAGAATTTTTTTCCACAGATACAGTGGGGATGACTTTATAAAGATACTGTAAAAAGTCCCCAACCATATGTGGACGGCTACGGCCGCCATGATGCATAGTGTTAAACAATAACATGTTTTTCTAAATAACTCGAGAACGGTTGATTTTAGGTCGAAAATGGTTATGTTAAAAAATATTCACAATTTTATAGTGCCCAAAAAAGGTTGTAACAGTTGTAGACATATTGTGAACGGTTACGCTATAAAATTGGATTAACTGCACAATTGTGCGATTTCCGAACAAATACAGCAAAACTGAAAATATCCTGGAAACAACTTCGGAAATAGATCAGGCGATTTGCACTGGAGCAAATGCATGCTCCTGTTTAAAAAAAACCGAACAACTCATTTGCATTAAAAATTATCAGTATAAAATGAGCTCAACTTCAGTGCACAATTTGAAATGCTTAAGGGAATGATTTTGAGATGAAACTTCTTGTAATTGTTCCTCCATATTCATACAATATATTTCCCAATTTTCAGGTCAAAATAATAATATTTAAGTCCTTTTTTAATACTTTAAACAATTAAATTTCAAAATCGAAGCTATGAGGTATGCAGCAGCGGTTATTATGAGTCCTAATGGCAACAATAGGAGCAGGGGCGAGAACGGCTACCTCGGTCTATTATATTGAACCCTTCGAAATTTTTTTTTGCTTACTTTTCCCAAGAATATAACAGATCGAGGTAGCCGTTCTTGTCCCCGCTCCCATTGTTGCCATTAGGACTCATAATAACCGCTGCTGCCTACCTCATAGTTTCAATTTTGAAATTTACTTATTTAAAGTATTAAAAGAGGACTTAAATATTATTATTCTGACCTGAGAATTGGGAAATATATTGTATGAATATGGAGGAACAATTACAAGAAGTTTCATCTCAAAATCATTCCCTTAAGCATGTCAAATTGTACACTGAAGTTGAGCTCATTTTATACTGATAATTTTTAATGCAAATGAGTTATTCGGTTTTTTTTAAACAGGAACATGCATTTGCTCCAGTGCAAATCGCCTGATCTATTTCCGAAGTTGTTTCCAGGATATTTTCAGTTTTACTATATTTGTTCGGAAATCGCACAATTGTGCAGTTAGCCCAATTTTATAGCGTAACCGTTGACAATACGTCTACAACTGTTACAACCTTTTTTGGGCACTATAAAATTGTGAATATTTTTTAACATAACCATTTTCGAGCTCAAATCAACCGTTCTCGAGTTCTTTTAAAAAACATGTTATTGTTAACACTTTCCATCATGGCGGCCATTGCCGTACACATATGGTTACAGTATCTTTATAAAGTCATCCCCAACGTATCTGTGAAAAAAATTCTACTTTTCCGAATTCGTTTTTTTAATCCTTCATTGACTGGACTACTATTTCTGAAATGAAAACTAAGTTTTTGGTATCGCTGCAAGTTTAACATGTAGTAATCGAATATCTATGTTTAGCAAAAATCGAGTTTTGTAATTTGAGCTCTACGTGGCTGACTTGTAGCTTCTTTCTCACAAGAAACGAGACCTTTGTAGACTATATTCCAGTTGAATAAATTTCGTAATAGGTATTTTTTCGTTGCCCTGGTTACTTGAATTAATAAATATATTTATGATTTATCTTTTGTCTAATTGAAATTACTTATTACTAATCGGCGAGAACGATTATGTTTCCTGTTATTCAATTCTTCACAGGATTTAGTCAGTGTCTATATCGCAATTGTATTGCACGTTCTTTTTCCACCTCTGACCTTCTTTTATTTCGTGAGAATACAGATTTATTTATTGATTGAAAATAAAAATATTATTTTTCATTCTAATGATGGCAACGAAAATAAGTTGGGTCAATTGATGTGCAAATCCTTTTTGCAAGAATGAGTTTTATACTGGACGCAGCTTAAGACGTGTGTCGGTAATTCAAAGATCAAAGTTTCCTCAATTAGAGAAAAATGCATGGCTATATCATTTATGCAGAAAAGGATTTCATAGTTTTTGTTCACATTTTCCTGTAGCATAAACGGTGTGGTATAAAAAATGTTGCTTTTATTTTAGAAATGCTGGAGTTATACATGTATTTGAAATTGTATCATATATAAATTTGTATAAACAATTATTAATTATTTTCGGAAGAGTAATTATAATAAGGATTATATGTATAGCTACTAAAGTAACGAATCCATGATTTTAAGAAAACTACGGTTAATTTTGAAGTAACTATTTCCTACTTTGTATTTGTGTATAAAAAGGTTTAAAAAGTTTAAACTTACAAGTAAACATTTTTGAACAGCTTTTTCGATGATTTGGATAATTCTAAATGAACGTAAATGATGAAAAAATGGTACACATACTTGAAAACTGTTCTGTGGTATGCTGGAGCATGGCGTACAAGTGCGACCTGCCCTGTGTCTCAATAAATCTTAATTTGTCAATTTTCTCACTTGAAATGTTTTATAGCAAAAAAGTCAAGCTTTCTTTCGCGACCATTTAAAAAAAATGGAAGGAGCCTACAAAAAACTATTACTAAAACCCTCATGAAAAAATCAAACCGCGTAATCTGAAAGCGAGTTACAAGCTTTAAAAACTATACCCGTGCATGCGTTGGAGTGGGAAATTTAACCCGCCACCACTTCGGGAGTGGTGGCAATTAGAGGTGTGCATTCGTTTATTAGAATTTTTAATACAAATTTACACACGCTTGGAACATTGGATTTTTCGAAATAGAAAAAAATTTAACTGTACATCAAACAGGCTTGATTTCTTTGGATTATTAAAATTTTTTAAATCAAAATAACTTTTTTGGGGCTAAAAAATGGATCCAAAAGTCAAGTCGAATCTTCGAAATTCGACTTGTTCCAATATTCGAATAAATCGAATTTCAAAGATTGGACTTGACTTTTGGATCCATTTTTTAACAAAAAAACGAGTTACATATTTTGATTAAAAAAATTATATCAGCTTAAGAAAATCAAACCGGTTTGATTTACATTCAAATTTTTCTCTATTTGGAAAAATTTAATTTTCCAAGCTTGTCTAAATTTGAATTAAAAATTCGAATAAACAACTGAACATCTCTAGTGCTAATCCTGGTCACTAAATTTTGGGATTAAATACTGTTGGGTAGACGAAGATATTTCCAGAATTTAAGGACAAATGAAGAACATGACATTTAAAGTTGGGACAGTTGAAAAATAATGCCCCTTCTCTTGATTCAATGGAAATTTAAAATTCATCGTAAGAAAGGATATTATATTTTAATTCAATCGACAGAAGTACCTGTCTTAAAAAAGAAGCTTTATGCAATAAAGGTCAACAAAATCATAAGACAAATTTCAACTGTGAATATTTATACTTTTTTCGTCCATAATTAATACGTTCATCATATTGATATTTCTAAAATAAAAAATCTGCCCGGTTCGCGGGCACATTCGCTTCGCTCGCAAGTTTCAGCGCGCCTAGGGCGCGCACCTGTTGGATCTCGCGCTTCGCGCTCGATTAGGTTTTCATCTCGCGCTTCGCGCTCGATAATGCATTTACCTCGCGCTGCGCGCTCGGATACATTTGTCGTCTAGGTTTTCACACTTCGCAGGCTAATACTCTCTTAGTAAGCTTCATCGTTATGACCTGCTTTTGGTTTAATTATGTCAGTTTTACATAAAAATAAGAACTAATTTACTTAAGGTTCTATCGACCTTAAGGAACACATTCTCATCACGACACTCGCGCTTCGCGCTCGATATTTGGTATGATCATCATGTGAACCTCGCGCTTCACGCTCGTTTCTGTTCATCGTATAATAGAAACCCAAAAGTTTGAGCGCGCTTGTTGCGCGCAATTTGGTCGTCGCGCTTCGCAACGACCATATGTTATGTTCAATGTTCTTCAGATAAAAATGACTAAAACTGTATCTGATTTAAAATGAAGAAGGTAATTCCTTTACTTTAGCGTATATTTCCGTATCTTTATAATAAATCCTACAATCAGAAAGATTTTTTTCCAACTATTCCACCGAGCAAGTCACTCCTACCCCGAAAGGGAAATGGCTTATAATGGTATAATAATCAGGAAAGTGGAGAAAAAAAGTATTTAAGCCGTTTTTGGAACATATATCTTGCTTTTTCATTCATAATCAAACCGACCCCTTGACTACCATGTGATTCCCTATCTACTCCTGACCATATTTCAAAACCTCAATCAAAGTTTCAGTCCATTCCGAGGCTACTTTATTTTTTGTATTATTCATGTTTTGATTGTACACCCAACTACCACCTTTATGCGCGAAATTTGTTTTGCGAGTCGAAATCATGCCCAAGTTAAGTAGTGATTCGTCGTAAGTGGAGAGTCCAGTTCTTACGTCAGTCCCACCAAAACTTCTGTTACGGGGGGAGGGGGGGGGCGAGGACAAGGAATGGAAACCGAGAGAGTCGCAATTAGTTGATGTTTTATACTGAGAAGGTCACCAGCCTTCAGCAGCGTTGTATTAGATAGTAGTTCATGTGTTTCCATCTGCGCATTCCCGGCCCACCTCTAAACGAGGAACTAATAACTCTTTTTTTACATTCTCATTCTAATGAGAAGGTATTGGTTTTATGTAAAATTTGACATAGTCGGTTTTCATCAAATCTCCACGTTTTGAGACCCCCTGAGCTAGAAAAAACGATTTTTACCAAGGTGTCTGTCTGTCTGTAGTCTGTCTGTCTGTAGCCACGATAACTTTCGAAAAAATGATCAGATTTGATTGAGCTTTGGCACACTTTTTTATTGCCTAAAAAGAAAGAACGAGTTCGTTAACCAGCTATTTTGGATGAAAATTCAAAAAGTGAGCACATTTTGAAAATTTTTGAGACCACTTTTTTTGAAGATTTGAAAATTATATGTACGGTTATTAGTAGTACGCAAAATGTCGAACGAAATATTCTAATGACTTTTCGTAATCAAAAAAAAAAAATACTGGAGTTATAGCATTTTCAAAATTCCAAAAAACAAACGAAAATGAACATTTTAAGCCGAAAAACGCACGATATGAAAAAAGTCAAGAGGAGAAAAACGTTGCTTCTTGAATACCCTATGATATTTTCATAACAACTTTTTGAATTTTTTGAAAAATAAAAAATTCAAATTTTGATCGCACAAAGAAATAATGAAAAATTCCATTTTGCTGTGAAACTATGCAAGATACGAGAAAAGATCTTTCAACCAAAATTGTGCAACTAAAAAAGATGTACAAATTTCTTATCATTCACTTTTTGATATGACGCGTAGTTTTTGTTTTATTCGTAAATAACAGCATTGAAAATAGAAAAACCAAATTTTTAGACTTTCTCATTATGATGAGAATGTAAAAATAATGTTGAAAAAAACAGAGCTTTATCAGTATTACAAGTTTTTCGTGCTGACTGAACGTGTCGAAAGTCGATTCGAAAGACATTCGAATTGCCTAGAGATCCTCTAGGGAGTTTCAAAGTAAATATTATTCTTCCCTAGCCTTAATAATTAACCTCCCCAATAATTTATAGTGTTCCTGAGATGAGTGTTGTTTCTATTCTCTATTAAATCCTCTTGCAAATGAAATTGTGATTTGAAAATCTCGCCAACTCAAGCCAATCAAAATTCACAAAAGGTCAAGTTCTGGTACAGCGGCACCAATCAGAATTGAAGTACCCCGTGTCTCAACTCTCCCTTGAGGATCTCTAGAATTGCCAAATTCCAATCGATTTTCTTTCGATTCAAAAGACTTTCGAACTGTCCATTTCGAATCGGATTTTTTCCAACTTTAATTCAGCTACGTCTGTTCGGGAAAAAACCGACTCGATCCGAACAATGCATAGGCCTAATTTTCTCTCCAAAAATTTTCTTTCACTTACTGTAGACAAGTTTCTGCCTTTTACAAAAAGTAAAACTGTCAGAATATGAATAAACAAGTAATAAAACATCTCATGAAACCATGTGCCATAGTCACATAATGTCTAGCATTCTGTTTTCTTTCTGCCTGACCTAAATAATCTCAAAATAGGCGGCCCAGAAGAAATCTCCTGGAGTGTTCCACACTGACCGTGTCACGCCCCTGCTACTGGGTTGCCTAAATTTAAGAGTGAAATTGGATCAGGCCCTTCTGTGGGTGCTCAAGAAACTATGTAGGTGTGTAGAGGTTCGGTAGCATGAGATTTATTGCTATTCTGTCACTTGCTATAGTGCAGCCTAATTCTACGCACCCCACAAAGCTTTAGGTTTCTTAAAAAACTCAGCGTCTAACAGTCACGAGTCTAAGCTCTATTCAGGCCACTCAGGACTCATTTTGAATACGCTAAAGTCTTAGTAAGAATAAATAACGTAATTAAATAAATGTTAGATATAAGTTGGTGAACAAAAAATACGAATTCAGGTATAATTTGGACCTCTGTGAATGCCTCATATTATACCATTTTAACGTCGTACTGTTTTCCTTGTTCGGTTTATAATTGCAATACCAAGAGAACACGAATTATCAATTTTTAATAGTAATAAATTGAATTAAATTGAAATCTATAATAACGAAGTACATACGTTGCGTTGGCTTTACTGACACATTTTGTCCGTCAATTCACCTTGAATTTTATTGGGTTTTTAATGCTTTTATTATACTATTTTTTTAGATCATAGAACGACAGTATGAGAATATGATAAAATTGACATTTTAAAAAATATGACACCTTTTATTCGCTTAAATTAATGTATGTGACCTAACTCATGTCCCTCTGGGAGATTATGACCCAGTTCGATTTTTAGAAGTGGGTGAAGTATAGGGCAATCCATGAAGTCCGTAACGTAATTATCCTCGAATTTCCCCCCTACCATACACCCTATGTGACGCAGGCCTGCCCCCCCCATCCCCACACACACACACGAAAAATGTTTCACATAATTTATGGATGGCCCCTATGAAATTGTAGTTCATAAGGGCGTAACTGCGACGCGACGGTCTTTGTAATGAATAGCAATAGTCATTTATAATGAGTTACCTCGCGCTTCTTTTTAAAAGCTGCAATTTTCCCTTTAAACTTTTTTCCGTATCTCACTTCGTTTGGCTCAAAATTGGAATTTTCTATTTCTTTCATAGTATTTTCGACAAATAAAACCGAAATGACAAGTCCTATGAAAAAATGATTATGAGAAATTTTGTAGGACTTTTCAAATGCTATAAATAATTCCTCATTGAGACTTTTTCTCGTATTTTGCGTCGTTTGGCTCAAAATCTGACTTTTGCGTGTTTTTCATAGTATTGTCGATAAATAAAACAAAAATATAAAATCTTATCAAAAAATGAATAAGAGAAAAATTATTAGGTTTTTTAAAAAGCTGCAATTATTCTCTTAAACTTTTTTACGGATCTTTTGGCGTTCGGCTTAAAATTCGAATTTTCCACATATTCATTTTTGATGCATACAACCAACACGATGAGTTCTATCAAAAAATGGTTAAATTAAAAATTGTAGATATCTTGAACAAATTCAATTCTTCTCTTAAAATGTTGTCACGTATCTGTCGTTGTTTGGCGTAAAATTGGATTATTCGATTTTTCGATATATTTCTCGATGGATAAAACCATAAAACCATAACAGTTGCTCAAGAAATGCTGGATAACGAACTCGTTCTTTCTTTTATGGACAGACGACATCGCCAAAACTTATTTTCGGCTTCAGGGGGTCTCAAAACGTGGAGATCCGTTGAAAACTAAGCTGTGAAATTTCAGACGATTCTAATACTTTTTAATCATAAATTATGAGAAAGTAAGAATGTTATGGTTTATAGACCTGACAATCTAAAAAAAGTAAGGAAATTTGACACTTATATTGAAGACAGTGAACTGGGGTCATTCTTGCCTCTCCTCAATAAGATGTAAATAGGTACGGCAATGGACAAAACATTAATGAAGGTCTCATAAAAATTGCAAAAGCACATTTTGAGGAAAGGCGAGAGCGAATAAAGCAAAAAAAAGGAATCACGCTGGTTTCTTACACTTTTCTTCTGACACAAAAAACTGTCTTTAAATATCAAAATTTGCGCGAAGAAAAAAACAATAACCTACTTTTCAGAAGTTGCACAAAATTACAGATAGTCTTAATAACTGCCTCAAATCACTTAATTATCTTAATTAGAACTGAAGATAATATGGTTGTGTATTTATGCAAAATAAAACAATTTTGTAATATTTTGAAAATTTTCGAAAGGCCATAAATTGAGAAATGTTCAATGTACGTTCACTACTTTTTTCTGACTTTTCCTATTATCTTTTCAATGAAAAACTGTACTCCAAAGTTCACTTCATTAAAACTTATATCAAATTTCCTTACTTTTTATGGAATTTTTAGGTCTGTAAGCCATCATAAATTTTCTGGCATATTGGTTTCAGGCTCATTAACATATCAGAATTTGGCCTTTAAAATGATCATTCATTCACTAAGATACCATTCTTTCTTCACTAACTTTTTTAACGTCAAAGCAAGAGGGTTCGAATATTTTGCCGATATTAGTTTCCGTTCTTTACCTCGCTAATGTAAGATATACGGAAAACTGTTTTACTAAAAAAAGTATCAATAAGCACTTTATTATAAGGTAAAAAAGTTTAAGGAAAGCATGATTTTCTCAATGTCACCTCAAAATCGATATTTTTACTCCGAAATCGTTTCTTTTTTTCGCCTGATTTTCTCATGATTAGATAGTGCCCGACAAGGAATACAAAAAGTTTTTTTACTTTTTATGTTGTTTTTAGGCG